>QLPI01021729.1:0-26806 GCA_003314275.1 Chroogomphus rutilus
AGGTATTAATATTATACTTAGTCGCGCTAGTTACACGACTGAGTTATATCCAGAATTCTACAATAGGTTGATGGGTTCAGGTTTCCCATGGGTTGGCTGTGGGTGTCAGGTACCGGGAATGCTGACCATGTGTGGGCTGAGGACTATTGCAATAGTAAGGTAGAAGACAAACAGTTTCTGCTATAGTCACGTGACTCAAATGTCACATTCCACCATTTTGCACAAGGATCTGGCAACATCAACAAAAAAATTATTCTAAGACCACAGATCAATGGCATAGAACTGTATGTACATGGTCTTGGTTTTACTTTTTGAAAAAAATCACTATTGCAAATGTAGTACAGTATAGTAGACTTCCTTGATACAGATTTCAGTCAAGCTCAATTTTAGCTCAAAATTTTGTATATTAAATTTTAAAAAAATTATATTACAGCTAAAAAGTGTCTTGAGAACATTTTTGCTCTATATTATAGGGGCAAAAAAGCATTTGTTATGGCAGAGTAAATTATTTTGTGGAACAGGTCAAAATGTCACAGGTATAGGTCCTTGATACAAGCGTGACACCTAATTCTCTGTGCGCGGAATTTGTGGCCCGTTGTGATTAGTCATCCATTTCTTTGTATTACTAGTGTGTTGCATGTCACACTTTGGTAGCCCCAATATCTTTGTGGTCAGATTAAGGTCAATTTAGGTCAAATCCCACTCGGAGTTTTTGTAATTAGCAATAGGAGATGCATAGCTTCCCTAATATGAACACTCTATGACAAAATCTCTCAGAAAAGTTGAGCAATCACTGATTTAAGATTGTATGTTATCAAAATTGAGAAATTTTAGATGAAAATAAATTCCTCCTGAATGCAATTCTTCTCCCTCCCTTGTGTGGGTTGGCTTAAATGTTGCTTATATATAGTAGATTCTTTGTGCAAAATCCTGTATTACTGGAATGAGAATTGACCTTGGAAAATCATTTTGTATCAAGGAGGTATCCTGTATCAAGGAAGTCTACTATACTGTATATCCAAACTTTCAAACATCTTCCCAAAATTCATAATCACATTTTTAAGCAGTCTGACACTGTCAAATTTTTTTTGGTCACAGAATTTTTGTGCTGACATAAGCACCCATATAAGGAAATATTCCATATATAGAAAGACATTCCCACAGATAAGGTAGATGACATATGGATTCTACTAAGGTCATGTGACTCAAGTGTCATATCCACCATTTTGCACAAGGATCTGGCAACATGCCAGATACTATTCTAGCTGAGTTGGACAAGGCTCATATTATATAGTGTCATACAATCATTTTTTCCAAAAAAATTGCCATCTTCTATAGCAGAATATAATTTTTTTTTCAAAAAAAAAATTTCAACAAACAAATTTTTTGCGCTGTGACTGTGACATTGTCACATCACACGACTATAGCGGAAACCATTTGTCTTCTACCTTACTGGCTTTACAATGTTAGCGAAAATCAGCCAAGTCCTATAGACTGATTGGACTGGCTTAGCTTCAATATACTCATGTGTTGCACCCTACTTTCCATGTGTGCCACTTATTTCAGACAGAAGGGGTACCTGGGAGTGTGCCAAGAATGCCAGCCCAAGTGAAGGACTTCAGATGGGAGAAGGGAAGATGAGGAAGCATATGCCAAGTCGATATCCAGAATGAAGAACTATCTACATATATGTACTATATATAGGTTAAGAAGCGAGATGTGGAATCAGAGTGGCTGTTACGATATGAAAAGATGATGTAGTTGTAATAAACATAATATCTCCCAAGGTCGAAGCAATGGCGAGGTTTGGAGTAGGGTAAGGGTTCAACTTTAATATTGCATCCACCAGATTGCACTGGACCCTAATTTTGTAAAGAATGAGAATGTAAATTAAGTCTAAGATGAACGGATGGAAGCTTAGTCGAAACTTAGTTGATTATCTGACTGAAGACTGAACTACTGAATGTACAAGATCTTTATACTACTTTCTGTTGTGAATCATTGAGCAGAAAAATAAACATTTTCAACAATTTTTTACGAAACTTACAATCTTTATGACAAGTTTACGAGTGAATATGTTCAAGCCACAGTCATGGTATATTACCATGATTTTTCTGCAATTTTATCTGACGGATCTGTGTCACCAAGTATGCATATATGCGCAATATGCATACAATTTCAGTATTTCGTGCCGATTTTAACGACATTGAGCCTATATGACTATTTGCTTCGATACGATATTCAAGATGCATCCCCACAATTATTCTGATATTTTTCCATATTTTTCCAACCATTATTTCAACCTCTATTACGATTTTCCCCACCGACGGCCCCGTGTGACACCACGTGCAGTCACACATTCCAACGGTCATACAGGCGAAGGTAGAGTATTACAATATCTAATACTGGTTATTAGATACTGTAGTACTTTATCTATTAATATAATATACTAACAAACACTTGCACAAGTGTGAAAATTAGTTATAGGTCATCGAAGATGCATTGCCGCCGGTGCTTATGTCAAAAATGTTCACGATCCATTATCTTTTTCCCTATCGACTTCTATTCTACAAGACACCTTTCTTATCATCCCATCCACCTCCCACTGGAGTCCCTATCCATTCCGACTACCTCAAAACAAAATAACTACCTCTATCCCAATTAGGATGAAGCGAAGCGCCCGTTTACCAACGTACGGTCGTAGGACCGGCTCGAACATGGCACTATATTTTCCTTAACAAAAGTGTTCGCTTTTGCGGCACATAGTTTATATGTATGTTTTCTATTGTATTTCAATGTATTTTTCTCCTCCAATTCACTGTGTAAAAATATTTCTTCCATGATGTCATGTATGTCTTATCTTCTCATGTAATATGTTTCTCTGAGTTTTTTTATCTCCTATGTACATTATATATATTGTATACATTGTAAAAACAAAATGTAATCAAGTTTTTCTATCTTCTATTGCCCTAGAAATTTAAAAACCTTTATTTTCCTTTGTCTTCTGCTTAAATTGCAGAATTCTTTTTATTTTCACTCCTCACCTTGTTAAATCCACATATCGGCGCTTAGCTAGAGACTTCCGGAAGGGTTTTCAGGGGTTCCGAAAGGGTTCCAAAAGGAGAGTTCATATTCCGAGGGTGGGGGTGAGGATCGGAATCGGGATCGGAATCGGAGCGGACGGAAGTCGGGAACGCCGGGGGTCTTGGGACTGTTCACGGTATAGGGTGGTACGAGTGGTTCGAGGTCGCAGGGACTTGGCTTCAACTTATGTGTTGCACCCTCCTCGATCGTCTGTCCCTAATTTCGGAGAGTCGGAAAGTTTACCAGAAACTAATCGGAAACTACGACGCAAATTAAGTCGATATTCGTACTGGCGAATAGTCCAGTCGACTGGTGGGTTATATACATGTATCTAGTTCTTGTACTATCTTTTACCAAGTAAAGACAAGGGGGGGAAGAGAGTACAAGGGGCAATAGAAAGGAAGAACAAGGAGTGAGTTATGCGATGATCCTACGCATCATCTATCAAAGGAACGGAACCTTGACTTTGGAGTCTTCGGAGGTTCGGAATTGCGGAACCTCGGAATGTATGTCGGACATCCGGAAATTGGTTATTCAGGCTTTGGGCGATCGGAAAGGTCCCGTAAACGATGCGGGTGGTTGTGGGGTTTAATGTGGGTTTATTTGGCGGCATGGGCCATAACACACCTCCAGCTCTTAATTCTGTCACTTTCAAATCTGCAAGGAGTCGACTAGATTCCTATAATAGATAAGAAAGTTCAAGGATCGTGAAAGCGAGAACAGAAAGACTATGTCTCAATCTTGATCTCCTCTATGACATTGAGGGGTGACGTGTCACCCCAATTCCCAATGGAGTTACCCTATAAGGAACATAGTAGCAGATCAGATATCAGAGATAGAATGGAATTGAAAATAAGGAAAGTGGAGCGGAATGTAATGAAAAGGATATTAAATGTAAATGAAGTGAAAATGGATTTGTGAGCATATGGAGATTGACGTAAATGAGTGGAGCTGTCAAGTACATGTACCGAGGTCCCAGTTATTTGGCAGTGCCGACCGAGCAGCCATTCTACGTCCATGTACCAAGTGTCCACGCCGTATGCACGTCACTTTGTATGCCGTTCTAGGCTCGGCACATCCACCACACCATTTGTCCGTTCCTCGATCCGCTTCACCTCAGGACCTCTTGTCCTTGTTCTATCTTCATACGCAACCCTTGTTTTATAGTCATGCACTCTCTATTGTCCTGTCCTTGACCCATTCCCTATTATCCTATCGTTTATTGTTTTATCCCGGTTTACATTCCTTGTTCTAATTTTACTCATTGTGGACAATAACCGCATGCTCTGCATACCTTGTTGTTCCACATTCCTTATTCCACATGTCGCTCCTTAAACCTATATAAGTAGGACATGCATGTACATATTTCCTCATTCTGGGTATCGACTAGGCTTAGGCCCTTCTACCTTCTTCCCCTCTGTTAAGTCCTTGACTCGGGCCGGCATCATCAGCATCCTCCTGAGTATCCGTCTGTTGCAAATTAGTGGCATGCACGGCAAGTAGGGCGCAACGCACGAGTACATTGAAGCCAACACCACTACTCTTGGCCTGCAGGACTTGGCCATTGTCAAGCCCACAATACCATGCTCTGATTTACTTGGCAGTACCAACCAACCAACCCTTACCCATATCATCCCTCACCAGTGTGTGGCCTCGGCTCAGTACATTCAGTTCATCATTTGGTTCATTATCTCTATCCCACCCTCCTATTCTTTATCATTCTTTTATTCCCTGTCCTTCCCCTTGTCTGTTTACCCTCAGGACACTCACTATTTGTTGTCACTCGGCAGTGGCCCTATTGTTTTATGTTCGGCCACTCTCTATTGTTCTATTCTCACTCACTCTTTTGTTCTCGGTCATGCCTAATTGTTCTATTCTTGTCCACATTCCTTGTTCTATTCTTGATCATTGTGGACAATACCTCCATATGATTCTTCATACCTTATTGTTCTCCATTCCTTGTGCCACTCTGTTCCACATCTCACTTATTAGCCTATATAAGTAGCCAATGTATGTAGATGGTTCTTTGTTCTGGAAATCAACTAGGTTTATGCCTTCTTATCCTCCCTCCCCCTGTCCCAAGTCCTTTACCTGGGCCGACACTCTCGGCACTCTCCCGGGTATCCCTCTGTCCCAAATCAGTAGCACGCATGGGAAGTAGGGTGCAACGCACGAGCATGTTGAAGCCATGCCACTACTTCTAGCCTGCAGGACTTGACCATTACCCGTCCGACCCCTCGGCATTCCTGGAGCCTGACAGCCATAGTCCACCTGACCTTTCGACAGTACCCTTCGGCAGTACCAAAGTCCATCAGTAACCGAAGCTTGACAGGAGCATATTGATGGGTGCATGTGATGCCAAGACAGATACACAAGGTGCATATAGTTTGAGGGCTGAGGGCATATAGTTGAATAGGTGAGTGAGGGCAGAGTTAGGCTGAGTGGGCTGAAATGAATAGCATGCCGGTGTATGGTTTCTAATAGATCTTTATACTACTCTCGAATCTACCAGGAGTTGACTAGATTCCTATAATAGATAAGAAAGTCAGAGGATCATGAAAAGCAAGAATACTATACTATGTCCTAATCTTGATCTCCTCTGTGACATTGAGGGATGACATGTCACCCCAATTCCTAATGGAGTTACCCCATAAGGAACATAGTAGCAGATCGGATATCAAAGATAGAATGGAATTGCAAATAAGGAAAGTGGAGCAGAATGTAATGAAGAAAGTATTAAACATAAATGAAGTAAAAATGGATTTGTGTTACGATATGAAAAGATGACGTAGTCATAATAAACGGAATATCTCCCAAGGTCAAAGCAATGGTGAGGTTTGGGGTAGGGTAAGGCTTTGTTGGGCACCAGGAATGCCAATGATGCGTGGGCTGAGTGCTATTGCAATAGTGCCAACTTTACAATGCTGGTGGGAGGTGACCAAGTCCTGCAGGCCAGTTGGAGTGGCTTGGCTTCAACATACTCATGCATTGCACCCTACTTTCCGTGCGTGCCACTGATTTAGAACAGAAGAGATACCTGGGAGAGTGCCAAGGATGTTGGCCCAAGTAAAGGACTTTTGACAGAAGAAGGGAGGGCAGGAAGGTGTAAACCTAGTTGATACTCAGATTGAGGAACTATGTACATACATTCACTACTTACAGTATATAAAGAGGTGGAATGTGGAATAAGGGTGGCATAAGACATGGAGAAAAGAATAAGGTATGGAGACCATGTGGAAGTATTGTCTACAGTGATCTAGAATAGAACAATAATATGTAGATGAGAATAGAATAATGAGATATGACTGATAATAAATGAGTAGGAGTGAGTGAAAATAGAATAATAGAAAGTGGCCGAATATAAAACAATAGGGCTGTGACCGAATAATAAATGAATAGTAAACGTCCCAAGGGAAAATGGGTGAAGGGAAGGATGGGGAATGAAAGAATAATAAGGAATAGAAGGGATGGGATGAGGAAAGTGAGTCAAATGATGAACTGAATATACCGAGCTGAGACCACATACTAGTGAGGAATGACTTGTCAATGGTGTGTGGGATTAATGATAAGGGTCGTTCAGTTGGTACTACTGAGTGAACTGGAGCTCGGTATTGTGGGCTTGACAGGCTTCAACTTTAATGTTGTGCCCACCAGATTGCACTGGACCCTAATTTCATAAAGAGTGAGGACATAATTAAGTCTAAGATGAACGGATGGAAAGCTTAGTTGACTAGTCGATTATCTGACTGAAGACTGAACTACTGAATGTATAAGATCTCTATACTACTTTTGAATCTACAAGGAGTCGACTAGATTCCTATAATAGATAAGAAAGTCTGAGGATTGTGAAAAGTGAGAACAGAAATACTATGTGTCAAGAGCACGTACCAAGGCCCGGTAGTTCGGCAGTACCAACCATGTACCCAGCCGGTGACCAAGCAACATACTTAATACACCGTCCCCAGTTCGGCACATCCCTCATTCCCATTCCTCATCCCTATCCCTTATCCACTTTATCCTCCTCACCAACCCAGTAATCCTACCTGTACCAATCCTTGTCCCCCAACCCGTCTTACCTCGGGACATCTTATCCTTGTCTTAACTTTGGCTACGACCCCCTTGTGTTATAATTGGCCACTCCCTATCGTCCTATCCTTGGCCACAATCCTATTATTCTATTTTCATTGTCCCATCCCCGTTTACATTCCTTCATTCTAATTATACTCGTTATGGACAATACCCACATGCCCTGCATACCTTATTGTCCCACATTCCTTATTCCACATGTCGCTTCTTAACCTATATAAGTAGGACATGCATGTACATATTTCCTCATTCTGGGTATCAACTAGGCTTAGGCCCTTCTACCTTCTTCCCCTCTGTTAAGTCCTCGACTCGGGCCGGAATCATCAGCATCCTCCCGAGTATCTGTCTGTTGCAAATTGGTGGCATGCCGCAAGTAGGGTGCAACACATGAGTACGTTGAAGCCAACGCCACTACTCTTGGCCTGCAGGACTTGGCCATTGTCTGCCCAACCCTTCGGCAGTCCCAAAGTCCATCAGTACCCAAAGCTTGACACTATGTCCCAATCTTGATCTCCTCCATGACATTGAGGGGTGATGTGTTACCCTGATTCCCAATGGAGTTACCCTATAAGGAATGTAGTGGCAGATCAGATATCAGAGATAGAATAGAATTGTGAATAAGAAAAGTGGAGCGGAATGTAATGGAAAGGATATTAAAAATAAATGAAGTGAAAATGGATTTGCGAGCATATGGGGATTGACGTAAATGAGTGGAGCATATTGACGGGTGCATGTAATGCCAAGATGGATACACGAGGTGCATATAGTTCGAGGGCTGAGGGAGTATAGTTGAATAGGTGAGTGAGGGTGGAGTTAGGCTGAGCAGGCTGAAATGAATAGTCAGGCATGCCAGCATATGGTTCCTAATAGTATCCCCCCCTATGGCTGAGTCCTACAAGGCCACAGAAATGAAGTTCTAGATGGTGGCCCTGTTGGAGTTTGGAATTGTGAGAGCATATAAGAGTAGTCGTGAGGGAGTTTGGGAGGTAATGACCATTGACATCACCAATGGAAGACACTTTCATCAACCCCTCATATGTCTGCAAACTCATGGGCATGTACACCTCATCCATCATTTCATACCTCAACAGCACCAACAATCCTCCCCCCGTTGATATGCCTACCCCCTCATCGTTGACCATCAAGCATAATCATGCGCAACTCAAAGAGGATGTGAGAGACAATTGATATGTGAGCACCATGGGTCAAAGGATTGCACTGAAAGAGTGCAAAGGTGAGTAATCCTTTGCTTGGAATTCAGCATAGTGCTTATCAGTTTCTTTCAGTACCCTGATCTGAAAATGCAAAATGACAAGTGTGAGTTCAACACCATCTTCTACTGTGATGCAAGGCTAGTAGAGAAAGATGAAGATATGGCTTAGATCGAGGGTCGCAAGTCGGATATCCTGTGCAATTGATGCATGCAACATTGCAATATGTGCCTTCAGAAATGGGATGGGGATCTGGACATGGGTGCTTGTGTGTGGTGCAGCAAGAGAGGAGTGGGCTGTATGATAAATGTGTGAGGTCGAGGTACAAGTAAGAGGAAGGGGAAGAAAGGAAAAGGAAAAGGCAAGGAAACTAAGGTTGAGGGAAGTCCAAGCAAGTTGAAGAAAAGGGCAAGGGAAGGTGCATCTGAGGATGAAGTTTGGGATTCAGATGGGGCGGGACCTTTGAAAAAGGTGAGAATCCAGCCCAAGGCATGTACCCCCCTCTTCCAGCCTGGCACTCCCACTCCTCAGCCTCCATCTCTCCCACCTCCTGAACCATCACCTCCACCCATAGCCTCACCACCTATGGCAGTGCCAATACCATACATAACGGTGTCATCACCTACACCACTACCTCCTCTACTGTCTCCTCCTCCACCCCCAGTTCCCTCTCCACCACCACCACCACCTGTTCCTTTACCACCACCTATTATTCCCCAGCCTCCTCCAATTCCCATGCCTCCCCTCCCCTTGCCTGTCATTGCCTTAACCAACGCTCTTGTGGAGCTCAGGCATTCTGTTGATGCCTTTTGTTGGGAAGTGGCAGACAGCAGGTTCAAAAATTCTGAGGGTCATATCCCTAATGAGGAATTGCAAGTGGAGGTGAGGAATTTGGCCTTGCAGATAAGCCATCAGAGGTCGGTGAGTGCGGACTTGGTGCAGGAGCCACCCAGGGTATAGGGAACTTGGGAAAATTGGGTGGATAGGTCTGAAAATGTGTGGGATGATATTGAGGATGGAGAAGTAGAAATAGGATTGTAGAATAGGAAGTAGTTTGACTTAAAGGATTGTATAAGATTTTTTTTTTGTCCTCTCCTTTTTTTTTTTTTGAATCAGAATTGTGACTTAAAAACGGAAGGGAGAAGCTGAATTGTGACTTGGAATGAATGAGTGAATGTCAAGTCCATGATACTGAGCTCCGGTTCATTTGGCAGTACTGACTGAACGATTCTTACTGTTTAATCCAACACACCAGTGACAAGTCATTCCTCACTAGTATGGGGTCTCGGCTCAGTACATTTGGTACATTTGGTACATCATCTGGTTCATTCTTCTCACCCCATCCCCTCTATCCTTTACTATTCTCTCATCCCCCTTCCCTTCCCTTGCCCATTTCCTTTCGGGACATTTATTATTCATCTATTACTTCGGTCACGGCCATTGTTTTATCTTTGGCCATTTTCTATTGTTTTATTCTCATCCACCCTCTCATTATTCTATTCTCACTTACATTTCTTATTCTATTCTTAATCATTGTGGACAATACCTCCATATGATTCTTCATACCTTATTGTTCTCCATTCCTTATGCCACCCTATTCCACATCTTGCTTCTTAACCTATATAAGTAGCAGATGTATGTAGATAGTTCCTTACTCTGAATATCAACTTTGTTCATGTTCTCTAGTCCTCCCTCTTTCCATCTAAAGTCCCTTACTTGGGCTGACACTCTTGGCACCCTCCCGGGTCCTTCTTCTGTCCAAATTAGTGGCATGCACAGAACAGCAGGGTGCAATGCACAAGTACATTGAAGCCTAGCCACCTTGATCGGTCTGCAGGACTTGGCCGACTCCCATCTGCACTATCAGCATTGCCGAGACTTAATAGTGATTGGAATTGAGGTTGAACTTGAAGACGGAAAGAAGGAGCTGAATTGCGAGTGGAAAAATGGTAATGAAACAGAATGAGCAAGAGTGAACGAAAGAGAAATTGTGAGGTGCTTATGGAATGGGTAATGGTCCAGGTTTGGATAAGTACGACTTGTGAAACCCTTGAATGAGTTCTGAAGTGTGGTTGAGTTCTGTTGCAAGGAGCCATGAAGTTTCTTCATCTGTGCCTTCGTATCCTGCCCACCGCACTAAATACAACAACTTGCACACCGTACATTGGTTATTAATTTTTGAGTCAAGGATCTTGGATATCTCGAATTTGGGTTCGCCATCGATGATGACTGGGGGTGGAGGTGGTTGAATGCAATTAGGAATGGGATTGGGAGAGGCTGGCATTGAAATGTAGAATACAGGGTGTACTGCGTTCATATAGCCTGGGAGTTTCAGAGTAACTGAGTGAGTACTGGGATGTGCAATGATTTCAAATGGACCCAAAAACTTCTCAGCTAGCTTTTTTGTGGGATGGGTAGTCCTGAGGAATTTAGCTTTGATAAACACGAGGCTGCCAATAGGAAAGTCTGGAGATGGAAGTTGTTTAGCATCTGCTGAGGTCTGGTACATTTGTTGAGTGTCAAGGATATTGATTCGAACCTGCTAGTGCAATTCATCCAGGTCGATTACAAAGTCTTGCGCTCGTGATAAAGTGAGGTCATGTTTGGGATGAATGGTGAAATTGGAATGATAGCCTTTGTTGGCAAAGAAAGGCGAGACTCCAGTGGTGGCACTATGAGCATTGTTATAGGTGAACTCTGCAAGGGGTAATAACGAAGCCCAGTTGTCTTGTTGATAGTTGCAATAGACACAAAGGTACTGTTCTAACATCTGATTGGTATGTTCCATCTGGCCATTGCCTTCTGGGTGATAGCCTGAGGTGAAATGCAACTTCATGTCAAGGGCTTTCCCGAGAGAATACCAGAAGTTGGACACAAATTCTGAGCCTCTATCTGAGGTGACGTGAGAAGGAATGCTGTGTTTAGAGAATATGTGAAGTACGAAGAGTTCTGTAAGTTGAGCGGAAGTAGTGGTAACAGATGTAGGAATGAAGATAGACTGCTTGGAAAAGTGATTGACGATAACTAGGATGGCCGTGAATCCTGAGGCCGTGGGGAGCTGTTTGATGAAGTCCATAGATATTGAGTTCCAGGGTTTGTCTGGCACTGGAAGCTGTTTGAGTAATCCATAGGGCTTGTGACATTGTGATTTGGTCTGCATACACGTTGTGCAGGATTTGCAGTAGTCTTTGACAAATGACCTAATGCCAGGCCAATTGTAGTTGCATCTAACAAGGTCTAATGTTTTGTTAATTCCAAAGTGTCTGGAAAGAATGTGATCATGCTTATGTTGTAACATGCATAAGCATAAGTCTTGTGCCTCAGGAACATAAATGTGATCATCAAATAGTAACAGACCATTGGAATTAGTCTGCCACTTCGGGTCATCATTATTCGTGAGGTATTTCTGAGCTAAGGAGTTGGAGGGAAGATGATGTTTAATGTCATTCAGTATGCACTCAGTCTCCATGAGAATCGTGGCCTTCAATATGGGTTCGATGAGGCTTGTGGCTCGAAGGGATGCAGTCAACTGATGTTGAGAGAAGATGGGTCAAAGGTTCTGAGGATTAATGGTGGCATAGTCGCTCATCCTCTCCTTAGGATAGATGTCCCATCATCTAGTGACCAAATCAGGCTTAGTGCCGAAACAACCAGGTCTGAAATGAATGATGAGGTTAAACTGGGAAAGGTATTCTGACCACCTAGCTTGACGTCTAGTCAACAACTTGGTCATGTAAAAGTACTCCAAGTTCTTATGATCAGTGATGACATTGACAGGCTTGGCGGAACTTTCCAAGTAGTGATGCCACTTTTGAAAAGCTTTGAAAATCACAAGCAGTTCTTTATCGTAAATGTCGTAGTTGAGTTTGGGAGAAGTGAAAGTTCAGGAATGAAAAGTGATTGGATGAAGCTTGTCGTCTGGTTGTGTTGAGAGAGTATAGCTGTTAAAGCATAATCTGATGCATCTGTCTCCACAATCAAGGGCAAATCAGGAGTCCAATGAGTTAATATGGGGGCAGATGTGAATGCCAGTTTCAGCTTATTAAATGCATCTCTATACTCCTCACTCCAGTTCCATGCCAGATACTTGCGAGTGAGTCGAGTAAGGGGAGTTGTAATGGAGGAATAGTTGTGAATGAATCATTGGTAGAAGTTTGCAAATCTGAGGAATGATTGGACATCCTTGACTTTATGCAGCTCAGGCCATTGAGTAATGCATTCGACTTTGTCTTCTGCCATCCTAAGACCATCAGGTGATAGGATATATCCGAGGTATTTGACAGATGTTTGGTGGAAGGAGCATTTGTCTTCTCGAGTGTAAAGGTTGTGTTTGTGTAATCGTTAAAGAACTTTGCAAACATGTTTGATATGCGAGGATTCGTCATTGGAATAGATGAGGATGTCATCCAAATAGATGATGGTGCAATTGTCTAATAGATCGCCAAAAATGTCCTTCATGAAGCGCTGAAAAGCAGCAGGGGCATTAGATAAACCGAATGGCATGACAAGCCACTCAAAGGATCCATAACGAGTCCTATCCATTCGTCTCCTTTGGCAATTCAAATGAGATGGTAAGCATATCAGAGGTTGATTTTAGTGTATATACGAGCTTTCTTGGGGGTGTCTAAGAGGTCATAAATAAGGGGAAGTGGATAATGTTCCTTCTTTGTAATTCTGTTTAGACTACAAAAGTCTATGCAGAGTTGCAGGGAGCCATCCTTCTTGCATATGAATAGTACTGGGGTGCTGTATGATGAATGTGAGTGTCAAATGAAGCCCATGTTGAGGTGTTTGTCAATGAAATCTCGCAATGATTAGAGTTTGGATACTGAGAGGGAATAGATGGGGCCAAGAGGGGGTGAAGTGCTGTCCTTGAGGTTGATCTTGAGGTCATAATGTGTATGAGTGCTAGTGTATTACCGTGCTATTTACTAAAGACATCAGCAAAGTCATGATAGAATTCTGGAACATGCTGTTTAATGCTATCCAGGTTGTTGGAAGAGTTGATCGTAGTAGAGCCTCAAGCATATTTGTCGAGATCTGCAAGGTCGAGTTGAAAAGCTTGTGAACCTTCTAGTTTGCAGGTGCAACTAGGGCTATCCATGGTGCTTCCAACTTTGGAGATGGAAACAGATTGCTTGGAAGTGGGGTGCTAGACTGTGAAGTAGTAGGTGAGGCCTAAAAGGTCAGAACAGTGATTGGGTTTGCAGTCTTGAAAGTTATACTGCCCAATACCCAGTCAATCAATGGATTGTAGTGGGTAATGTCAAGCCCATAATACTGAGCTCTGGTTCACTCAGTAGTACTGACCAAATGACCCTTATTATTTAATCCCACACACAGTGACAAGTCATTCCTCACTAGTATATGGTCTCAGCTCGGTACATTCAGTTTATCATTTGGTTCACTTTTGTTAAATCCATGTGTCGGCATTTAGCTAGAGGCTTCTGGAAGGGTTTTCCGGAGGTTCCGAATGGTTTCCAAGGGGGGGTTTGTACTCCGGGGATGGAGGGACTGAGGTCACGGGTTCACGGTTGGAATTGGAAAGGGGCAGAAAGACGGGAAGTGCCGGGGGGTCTAAGACTGTTCATGGGATTAGGTGATTCGAGTGGTTCAAGGTCGCAGGAACTTGGCTTCAACTTATGTGTTGTGCCCTCCTCGATCGTCTGTCTCTAATTTTGGAAAGTTGGAAAGTTTACTGGAACTGAATCAGAAACTACGACGCAGAATTAAGTCAATATTTGTACTGGCGAATAGTCCAGTCGACTGGTGTCTTATATACATGTATCTAGTCTTTGTACTAACTTTTGCCGAGTAAAGACAAGGGGGGGAAGAGAGTACAAGGGGCAATACAGACGAAAGAACAAGGGAGTGAGGTACACGATGATCCTGTGCATCGTTTATCAAAGGAGCAGAACCTTGGCTTTGGAATCTTTGGAGGTTTGGGAACGCGGAACCTCGGGTTGATACAATGGAATTCGGAACCTCGGGTTGATACAACAGAATTCGGAACCTCAGGTTGATACAACGGAATTCAGAATTCAGAAAGCGGTTGTTCAGGCTTTGAGCAGTCGGAAAGGTCCCGGAAATGGTGCAGGTGGTTGTGGGGATTAATGTGGGTTTATTGGCAGCATGGGCCATAACAACTTTCCTCATCCCATCTCTTCATTCCTTATTATTCTTTCATTCCCCATCATTCCCTTCATCTGTTTCCCCTCAGGACATTCACTATTCATTTATTATTCGGTCACGGCCCTATTGTTTTATGTTTGGTCACTTTCTATTGTTCTATTTTCACTCACACTCCTACTTGTTTATTATTGGTCATATCTCATTGTTCTATTCTCATCTATATCTTATTGTTCTATTCGAGATCATTGTGGACAATACTTCCACATGGTCTCTATACCTTATTCTTTTCTCCATGTCTTATGCCACCCTTATTCCACATTCCACCTCTTAACCTATATAAGTAACGAATGCATGTACATAGTTCCTCAGTCTGAGTATCAACTAGGTTTATATCTTCCTGCCCTCCCTTCCTCTGTCTACAGTCCTTTACTTGGGCCAACACTCTCAGCACTCTCCTAGGTATCACTTCTGTCTCAAATCAGTGGCATGCATGGAAAGTAGGGTGCAATGCACAAGTATGTTGAAGCCAACCCACTCCAACTGGCCTGCAGGACTTGGCCACCTCCCGCTAGCATTGTAAAATCAGCACTACTGCAATTGTGCTCGGCCCACACATTGTAGGCATTACCAATGCCTGACAGGTGAGCCAGTTGAAACCAAGTACTGCAGAGCAACTGCCATCCAATGATGTTACATAGAAAGTAACGTTCTGAAGTTCGCTGGTTGGAAATCGGATGGGGATCATAGTGGTCTGAGTAATAACAGAGTTAGTAGAGCCATCAAATAGTTTCAACAGAATAGGAGGAACTGAGTTAGTAGGCAAAGAATATTTTTGCACAACTCGTGATTTGATAAAATAATCTGAGGAACCACAATCTAAGAGCATAACTAAAGGAAACTCAGGAATACTAGAGCAAGTCAAATTAACTATTAAAGAAGTTTTCAAAGTCTCAGAAGTAGAAGATATGCGAGAAACAGGAGAAAGGTATTTAAGAAAAGCATGTGAGTGAGGCTAACACAATCCTCAGCTTGTATTTCTAAGGTTACTGCTTATTTTTTCGACTCCATTGCCATAGTATCTTCGGCTTTGGTGTCGGTCATGCTCACCTTTGTCATGCATGCTTTTGTTAATTTTTTGTTATTGTCATTGTTAGAAGAAGAGGTCAATGAGGATTAGGAATTAGATTTGGGGCAGTCCTTGACCATGTGACATTTTGAAGCACACAAGAGGCACAGTCCCACATTGATTCACATTTGACGTTCTTCAGGCAACAGCTTTCCATCTTTTCTGAGCTTGGACAAAATGTCACTAGCATTGTTGTTATTGTTGGAAGACTTATCATTGCCATTCTTCTTCCCCCCCTTCTTACTTCTCTTATTGTTCGAGTTGTTGGAATTGGAGGAAGACTGATTGTTGTTGTTGATAGAGTTAGAGTGATTGGAAGTGGATGTGTTCACCTTCGAAGGATTTCCAAAGTTGTCGTACTCCTTGCATTCCCAGTATCTGCTGTTGATCTCGAGTGAAAACTGTCTGAGTTCAGTGAGGCATTTGAATCGAGGGAAGTGAGGGAGGCTGTCCTTGATACACTTGGCTAACCCTTTATATGCCGCATGTGCAAGGGTGGCATTGTTCCACTGAGTGCGAGTGGATGCTCGTGCAAAGATAATAAAGTAGCATGCTGCTCGATGATGATCTTTCATGACTATCTTGCCAAGTTTGATTTCTGCTTGCACAGCATTGTTGAATGGACCGAAGTTTGTCTTGAGTTCTTGTCTAAAGTCTCTCTAGACCCTAAGCCAACTAGGCTTGGGTTGGATTTTGCCTAGAATGGTGGGCTCGAAGTACTGAAGTGCGGGGCCTGTGAGGTATGAAATGGCATACTGGACTCTCAACGCATCTATCAAGAAGGCAGATGGACGGTCTCAAAAGTTCAGCATGTACTACAAGAAGAATGTACAAAGCTTAGCTTGGTCAGTGCTATCGTAAACCTCAGGCCCGCAAATCTTAGCATGATGGCCAGGATTGGGATTGGGTTTAGGGAGTGGTTGGGCTAATCGCTCGATGAGTGCTTTGACGATCTTGTTGGTGCTAGCATTTGAATTCAGAGTGGGATTTGCTTTGTCAATATCATTATCATCAATGGGTTCATCATTGTCATTGTCCTTGGGTTCAGGAGGAGTGTTTCCACCTGATGGGCCAGCTTTGTAAATCGAAGGTTGTTCTGACAGTTGTCAAAGTTCAGAAATCTCCTGCAACTGGTTCAGGACTTCTATGATGAAGGGTAGATTACGAGTGGTTGAATGAGTATTCATGATGGTTGTGATATGCAAAGATGATATATAAAGTACAATCAGGTGTAGAAGTCAGATAATACTGTTACGATATGAAAAGATGATGTAGTCATAATAAACGTAATATCTCCCAAGGTTGAAGCAATGGCGAGGTTTGGGGTAGGGTAAGGCTTCAACTTTAATATTGTGCCCACCAGATTGCACTGGACCCTAATTTCATAAAGAGCAAGGTGTAATTAAGTCTAAGATGAACGGACGGAAAGCTTAGTTGAAATCCTAGTCGATTATCTGACTGAAGACTGAACTACTGAATGTACAAGGTCTTTATGCTACTTTCAAATCTATGAGGAGTCGACTAGATTCTTATAATAGATAAGAAAGTCCAAGGATCATAAAAAGCAAGAACAGAAATACTATGTCCCAATCTTTATCTCCTCCATGACATTGAGGGGTGACATGTCACCCCAATTCCTAATGGAGTTACCCTATAAGAAACATAGTAGCAGATCGGATATCAGAGATAGAATGGAATTGTGAATAAGGAAAGTGGAATGGAACATAATAAAAAGGATATTAAATGTAAATGAAGTGAAAATGGATTTGCAAGCATATGGGGATTAACGTAAATGAGGATTGACATAAATGAGTGGAACATATTAATGGGTGCATGTAATGCCAAGACAGATACACAAAGTGCATATAGTTCAAGGGCTGAGGGCATATAGTTGAATAGACAAGTGAGGGTGGAGTTAGGCTGAGCGGGCTGAAATGAATAGTCGGGCATGCCAGCATACAGTTCCTAATAATTTGCGAGCATATGGGGATTGACGTAAATGAGTAGAGCATATTGACAGGTGCATGTGATGCCAAGATGGATACATGAGGTACATTGAATTCAAGGGCTGAAGAGCATGTGGTCAAATAGGTGAGTGAGGGCATAGTTAGGCTAAACAGACTGAATTGAATAGTTGGGCATGCTGGCGCAATGGTTCCTAATAGATGAACCAAATGTACTGAGCCAAGACATGTACTAGTAAAGAATGACTTGTCACTGGTATGTGGGATTAAATGGTGGAGGTCATTTGGTTGGTACTACTGAGTGAACTGAGGCTGAGTGTCATGTACTTGACAATCAATCAGTATAGGATCTGGAGATTTGAGATAGAAGTTTAGGAGTTTGGATTTCAAGAGGTGTATGGAGAGTTGATACTGCTAGAGGTGTATTGGAATAATTCGATCAGCATCTGTGCATTGGTTGCCATGTCACATTAGTCACACATGCTTTATAATTCCTCATCTGTTTGCAACAACTCTGCTTGAGTCAAACAGTTGCTCTTTCTGCAGTCCTTGCTCAGCAACACCAAAACTTTCAACAGCACACACTCTGGGTGCAGGGTATATCTCAATCTGGAATGGGGCACTGTTGTTGTTTCCACAACAACAGACTACAGTATATATGTATGTATGCATATATAGTTGACACCACAGGTTTGGCCTGGGATACAGGTGCTCTCAGCTTGACCTGTACCCAAACCTAAGGATACCTGAACCCATGACCCATGTAGGGAATAGCACGGGTTAGGGTAACCCGCACGGGTCACCGGGTCGGGTGCCCTTGGGTTTGGGTGCGGGTCAAGCCGAGAGCACCCGTGACCCGGCCCAACCCGCCACCTCAACCTTGTACGCGCATACGACATGCACGCGCACACGTACGACACGACCGCGCCGTACGCGCACGCGTATGACACGAATGCGCTGTACGCCCACGCGCCGACACCAACGCGCTGCACGCGCACGCGCCGACACGAACGTGCCGACACCACCAATGCGCCGTACGCTGACGCGTATGACACGCACGCGTGCGGCGTGTTCATGTCGTACGTCGCGTGCGCGTACGGCGCGTTCGTGTCGTACGTCGCGCGCGTGTACGGTGCGTTTCGTACGTCGCGCGCACGTACGGCGCGTTCGTGTCGTACATCGCGTGCGCGTACGGCGCGTTCGTGTCGTATGTCGCGTGCGCGTACGGCACATTTGTACGCCGCATTTGTGTCGTATGTCGCGTGCGGGTGCGGCGCGCACCCGACACCCGTCGACCCGTGGGAAAAAACCCATGGGTTGACGGGTTCGGGTTTCCCATGGGTCGGGTGCGGGTCACCCACATTTGACCCGTGGGTGACCCGTGCCGTTCCCTAGACCCATGTGATTCCCTAAGAATATGCAAAATAAAAATGAATTGGAAGATGGAATAAAAAAAAAAAGAGATGTAATGAGTGTACTGAACTGAGACCGATGTACTATGTCACTTGTGAATTGACTTGATCACTTGTATATAGAATTAGACATTAGATGTTCAGCTGGTATGACTGAGTGAATCGAGGCTTGGTAAAGTGTACTTATGTCAAGTGCACGTACCGAGGCCCAGTAGTTTGGCAGTGCCGACCAAGTACCCAGCCGGTGACCAAGCAACATACTTAATACACCATCCCCAGTTTGGCACATCCCTTGTTCCCGTTCCTCATCCCCATTCCTTATCTACCTTATTCTACTCACCAACCCAATAATCCTACCCGTTCCACTCCTCGTCCCCCGACCCGTCTTACCTCGGGATGTCTTATCCTTGTCTTAACTTCGGCTATGACCCCCTTGTTTTATAATCGGCCACTCCCTATTGTCCTACCCTTGGCCACATTCCTATTATTCTATTTTCATTGTCCCATCCCTGTTTACATTGCTTCATTCTAATTATACTCGTTGTGGACAATACCCACATGCCCTGCATACCTTATTGTCCCACATTCCTTATTCCACATGTCGCTTCTTAACCTATATAAGTAGGACATGCATGTACATATTTCTTCATTCTGGGTATCAACTAGGCTTAGGCCCTTCTACCTTCTTCCCCTCTGTTAAGTCCTCGACTTGGGCCGGCATCATCAGCATCCTCCCGAGTACCTGTCTGTTGCAAATCGGTGGCACGCACGGCAAGTAGGGTACAATGCATGAGTACATTGAAGCCAACACCACTACTCTTGGCCTGCAGGACTTGGCCATTGTCTGCCCGACCCTTTGGCAGTCCCGAAGTCCGTCAGTACCAGAAGCTTGACAGTATACCCAGAATCAAACTACTTCCCGTGCCACACTCCTTACGATCATGACCTCACAAGATAATAGCAGCAGCAAAAACATGTCAAAGAACGAGGACAGAAGAAACCTCCAGTCCAACCAACCCGAGTACATCAAGACCCTCGGAAAGGACGGCAAGCTCCTCCCAACCGAATGACAAAGACACATAGACAATAACTTGTGTCTCTTTTATGCCACCAAAAACCACAAAATTGCCGGGTGCCCAAAAGCAACCAAAACCCGCATGACCACCATTCCCGACTCCATCCCCCAGGCAGCCAATGCCTCAGATGCTAATGCTGAGAATTCAGCAATGGCAACCGAAGACTGAAAATTGCCACCCATTGGCCTCTAAGCACACCGAGAGTTGTGTTGACTCAGCTGATGCCAGTAGTGAGGCTCAGATCAATGCTGCTACGTCTTCCTCTCCTCTTCATCTTTTATTTTTGTCCCGTCATCCGACTTGGGTACCGAACATTCTCGGCAACCCATCTTACATGCCTGATAGAATAATCATTTGTTCACAACTACCCTTTTACTTCATTTTCGTTTGGAATTTTCTGATCCAGTACTGCAAAAAATTCGGTTATTACTGAACACATAGACATGTTACTAGATCTTCCGTCCAGACAATTTCAGTCCACCCATCTGTCAGTCATGTCACTAGATCCGTTGGTCGGCAATATTCGGGCACAACTCGCTCACCTGCTATAATCCGTTGATTAACAGGGTATTGGGCAGTATTACATTCCGTCAAGCCACTAACGTTTTTAGGTGCATCCCAATGGCCTCGGTCCAGTTGGCTCCTGCCACTGTTACAAAAGCCTTACCCAGGATCCTGTTCCGTCACTGAAAGCTTTGCCATTAGCCCTAGTCAATGCAACTGCCTTGTGCATGCTTGTATACCAGAAAGGCTGGCAAGTTTTTGGCTGGGACCTCTCGGTCAGTGTCGTCATTCGGCACATTCGGCCAAGGTCCTTTCCATCCATCCCCATCCATTCTTATTCATTCACTCCATATATGCACATTATATGCCTTATGAGTTTTCTCCGCTCTTGTCGGCTAGAGGCTGACACCTTTGGTAGACATTAGGATGTCTACCTAAAAAGGGGGGGGTGGCGACTAGCTAGGAATACTCCGAACTATGCAAAACCCCCTCCCAAAGACATCCCTTTCCTGCAAACCCCCTCTATTCTGTCTCCCCACTCCCCATCCCATCCTTTACTCCTCCATTTCCTCAGTTCCACCCATATACCATCACGAATTCCCTCCACAATCATCCCAACATCACAAAAACACTCACCTCCGACCTCCCTTTCAGTCCAACCGTCACCCTCTTCCTCTCTTCAATCTACCACAACAGAACCTGCCGAACACCTCGGCACATTTGACTTGATCTTCCTTCCTTTATTTTATTCTTTTTTCACTCATCAAAAAAAAAATTATTAACTATTTTAAAGTCTCATCCTCATTACCATCCTCCACATCATCATGATCCCTCTCCTTCTGCTTGCCTTTATCCTCCCTTCCCTCCTCACCCATCTGTTCTTCCTCATCATCCTCCAGTTCATCCCTTCCCGAATCTCCCGCATTCTTGGAACCCTCCAGACCCCTCTCTGCCATAAGAAGCAGGATGCTAATCATCCTCTCCTGGCCCCTCAACAGTGCCTCCAGCAGCTCCACCACCCGCCTTCCTCCCGATGATTCGGCCCATGGGACTTGGACCACAGGTGTCCTCCCGCTTGGTTGCATGGTGCAGGCTCGCCTCGGCCTCTTCCTCGGTGGCTCCTCCACTTCCTCAATCTGATCCTCACTTTCCTGTCCACTCTCCTCTTCATCCTCATCGTCATCCACAATGAATGGCCGGCTTTTCGCCCAGGATACTCATGGCACGGCCAGGCTGCACTTAACCTTGCAGAAGTTACACATTCCACAAGCAGCCCCTACCTTTGGCACCTCACAGTCATCCCGACATCCCTTGCACGCTTTACAAGGAGGACGAAGGGACGGCAACCACTTCCTGGTCGGCTTATTGTTTTCCTGTTGGACTAAGTCAAAAAAAAAAATACATTGATAAGGAGACACTATCACTCACCTGGGCCCCCCTCGGCCTCTCACTCTTTCCCCATCCTCTTGCTCCTGGCCCCAAACTGGGCCCTGCTTCCGCGCTCCTGCCCCTCTTGTGCAGAACCCTCAGGACTACTGGAGTCCCGGAACCCCCACGATCGTGACACCTTGGACTTTGGGCATCGCAACTGGTACCCCCACACCCTGGGTGTACTCCTCCCTGACCGACTGTTCAGGGGTCTCTGTCCCGGCTAGTTCGGTCGTTTCGGCAGGCTCATTTTGAGCCTCCTGGCTCACCTGTGGGATTTCGGTCACCTGTATAGCTGCACCAGCCCCCTGTGGGTCTCCCACAGTATCTGCTACCTCTGTGTCAATGGCCTGCCTCCCATCATCCTTCCCGGCTGCCTCCTTTGCAACCACCTCCACTTGCCTCTCTTCAGCAGCCTGTTGCGTCAGGACCACTTTAACCACGGCCTCCTCAACCTCCTTCCGTTTTCTCTCGTATTCCTCCTCCTCCCACTTCTTCGCATCGGCCTCGGTTTTGGCCACCTCTTTGGCAGCCCGCACAGCCTCTGCCTCGCGTTTCTGCTGTCGTTAGACCCACTGCTCATTCATTGCGGCAATTCTTTTGTCGTCTTCGTCCATCTGATATCCTATGTTTTGATGGAAAGTGGTGATTGGGTCATTGATTAAAGAAAGATGCGTTCTGGGCGCCAGATCCAAACCTTCACGTGATGTCACATTTAGGCATCCAAAACCCTAAATTTAACCTCCGACTACCGGCTTCATGGGTTTAGCCGCTAAGGGGGGGATACTGTCAAGTGCACATACCGAGGCCCAGTAGTTCAGCAGTGCCGACCAAGTACCCAGCCGGTGACCAAGCAACATACTTAATACACCGTCCCCAGTTTGGCACATCCCTCGTTCCCGTTCCTCATCCCCATTCCTTATCCACCTTATCCTACTCACCAACCCAATAATCCTACCTGTTCCACTCCTCATCCCCTGACCCGTCTTACCTCGGGACATCTTATCCTTGTCTTAACTTCGGCTATGACCCCCTTGTTTTATAATCGGCCACTTGTTAAATCTGCATGCCGATGCTTAGCTAGAGGCTTCCGGAAGGGTTTCCGGAAGGTTCCGATTGGTTTCCAAAGGGGGTTTGTACTCCTGAGACGGAGGGACTAGAGGTCAGATTCATGATCGGGATTGGAATGGGGACAGAAAGATGGGAAGCATCTGTAGGGTGCATTGATGCATCTCACCCCTGAGAAGACAAACTCAATATATTCTATTTTTGTATCGATTTTGGTATCATATTGTGCGCAATTTAATTCAAAATTTTTTGATATATTTCTTGTATTTTTATCCTCAAAATTGAGGAAGCTATTGTGTATTTACTTGTACGCTACTTACGGGCGCATACCCACGCACGACGCGACGCACGTGGCCAGCTCCCTGGATTAGGACCAGCAGCCTGGCTCAAACCTTCGATAGGGTCAAGGGCCGGTTGCAGGGTATATGCGGGTGAAACACAACCCGCGCATGCCTCCCTCCTCAGTTGTTGACTACACTGAGGAGGTGAGTTGTATAATATAATGTACAAGCCTTTAAGGCTGATTTTCTTTCTTTTCTTTTGTAAGATAAATTAAATAGGTATATTTTCCGAATATACACTCAGTTGTTGACTACACTGAGGAGATAAATTAAATAGACTGCCAAAGAAATCTTCATTCCTACTGTCATTCGCTCATAATCTCATCAGCATCGGGAATCTTAAAACTGTTCGCAGTATAGGGTGATGCAAGTAGTTCGAGGTCGCAGGGACTTGGCTTCAACTTATGTGTTGCGCCCTCCTCGATCATCTGTCTCTAATTTCAGAAAGTTGGAAGTTTAACCGGAACTGAATCGGAAACTTCGACGCAGAATTAAGTCGATATTTGTACTGGCAAATAGTCCAGTCGACTGGTGACTTATATACATGTATCTACTCTTTTACTATCTTTTACCGAGTAAAAACAAGGGGGAAGAGAGTATAAGGGGCAATATAAAACAAAGAACAAGGGAGTGAGGTACGCGATTGTCAAGCTTCGGGTACTGACGGACTTCGGTACTGCCGAGGGGTGTAGGCGAAAGGTTGAGCGGACTATGGCCAAGTCCTGCAGGCCAAGAGTAGTGGCGTTGGCTTCAACATACTCGTGCGTTGCACCCTACTTGCCGTGCGTGCCACCTATTTGCAACAGACAGATACTCGGGAGGATGCTAATGATGCCGGCCCGAGTCGAGGACTTAACAGAGGAGAAGAAGGTAGAAGGGCTTAAGCCTAGTCGATACCCAGAATGAGGAAATATGTACATGCATGTCCTACTTATATAGGTTAAGAAGCGACATGTAGAATAAGGAATGTGGGACAACAAGGTATGCAGAGCATGTGGTTATTGTCCACAACGGATAAAATTAGAATGAAGGAATGCAACGGGGATAAAACAATAAGGGATAAGATAATAAAGATATAGCCAAGGATAAGATAATAAAGATATAGCCAAGGATAGGACAATAGGGAGTGGCCGAGTATAAAACAATGGAGATGCAACCGAGGATAATACAAGGACAGGAAGTCCTGAGGGGAGATGGACCGAAGGGTGAAGATGGGGAGTGTGGATGGTGGACGTGCCGAGCCGAGATGGGCGTACCAAGTGTTATGCATGCGGCGTGGACACTTGGTCGTGGATATAGGATTGTTGCTCGGTCGGCAGTGCCGAACAATTGGGTCTCAGTACGTGTACTTGACAGCGATGATCCTGCGCGTCATCTATCAAAGGAGCGGAACCTTGACTTTGGAATCTTCGGAGGTTCGGAAACTCGGAACCTCGGATTGATGCATCAGAAATCCGGAAAGCAGTTAATCAGGCTTTGAGTGGTCGGAAAGGTCCCGGAAATTGTGCGGGTGGTTGTGGGGTTTAATGTGGGTTTATTGGCGACATGGGCCATAACAGTATCCCTCCACTAGGACCGAGCCCTCGAGGTCCTAAGCTTAGCGGTAATTAAGACGGATATTACTGTGGGAGCTTCTTGACTGTTTCCTGGGATGTTTTTGATCGATAAGCGCTGATGGTTCGTTTGCCTATAAAAGGGGGTGTTCGCAGAACTGGAAGGGGTTTTTCCTCAATGGAGAACATGGATTCCCATCCTACAGAAAATCTCGGGGATTTTTCCCTCATCCCCCTCCATGGTTCGGGGGAGGGGTTGAGCGAGGCGCAGTATTTGCGTATCCTTGATGAAGAGTTGAGCACTCTTCGTGCCCATACCATCAGGGTCCGTGATTACTACGGTGTGTGGTGCCTTTGTTGGGGTTCTCTCCTTTTTGATCCTCCCTTAGCGGGTTATCTTTTGAAGTGGTCATCGTCTGGGGCTGTTCCTTGCCAGGATTTGGAGCGGGACATGACTTCTGGTGTGTCGGGGGTGGGGGAGAGTGGTTCGGAGGTACTCGAGCGTATCTCCACGTATCTGGTTCGCTTGGACAAGTACCGGGAGGACCTGCATTATCTCTTGGATCTTTTCGCATGGTATGATCGTCGTTTATCCCATTTGACGACCACCGGAGTTTGCTTGGAGGACGTGAGGTCGATCAGGAGCCTCATGGACGCATTATTGTCATTCCTGAAGGAAGATCGGGGGCTTGATGCTTCGTTTTTGGATGACATGGATTGGTTGCTTGTACGCTCGGATAGCGGGTCAGGTGGTTCCAATGGGTGATTGGGTTCGGCGTGGGTTGGGAAAGGTTCTGAATGGGGGGAGGGGTGTTAATTAGATTGTTTTTCCTGTATGGTTGGTGTCAATTCATGTGGTTTTTAGGCGGTATTCGGATCTTTGGTTGAGATAAGGGTTCCTAAACAATTGGGGTTGTTTTCCGGATGTTCCTTTTTCCCATGGTAGGAGTCCCATTGTTGCCTAATTCCCATGGTTGGGTCGTAGTGTTTGTTCACTGGATTGTCGCTTGGATAGTGGTGGTGTCATCGGGATTCGGGGGATGTCCTGCAATTCGAGTCTCGGTTGAATCGTGTTGATAGTTTTAGCTCGTATTAACATTTTAACAAGAAGAGTTCTAGTCTAAGAGAATCTTGTATATGGTACCATTTTGTCTAAGGGACGGTATGGAGTTCCGCGATGTTCAGGGTTCTTCCTGAGCGGATTTTTTTGGAGGGTCGGATTGAGCACTGAGTGAAAACTGCTGGCTCTATGATGCCAAGAATCAGTTAGGATGAATCTAAACGAGTAGTACTCAATGCCCTGTCAATCAACGGATCGTAGTGGGTGAGCGTATGGTCCTTTGCAACTAAAATTCTGATGGAGGTCGGAGGGTCAGAGTCGGAGGGTCAGAGTTCAGAGGGTCAGAGTTCGGAGGGTCAGAGTGTTTCCATAGAAACGGGTCGAAGACTTTCAATGAATGGTCACGGGGGGTCATATTTCTGAAAAGGTTAGATGCGTTGTTTGTTTTACTTCCTTTCGCACAGTTGGTGATCAACGTAAACAACTGGTGCCGGAGTCGGGAGCCTAGCTTCTTATTCCTCGGTTTCCAAAGCGTCCAACATCTCAGACTCTTCTTCAACTTCTTCTGTCACGGAGGCTGCGTGTCCTTTGGTGACTGTGGTGGCAGATCTTGGGTATTCCTTGGCTGAGTGGCCCAACCTGCCACAGAAGAGGCAGAGGTTTTGTTTGAAGCGGCATTGCCGTTCTTGCGGTGTAAGTTTTCCGTCTTTTCCAATTTTGGACGAAAGATCTGTGGTAGTCCTGCTGCCACCGGACAGGGT
>QLPI01021740.1:0-25404 GCA_003314275.1 Chroogomphus rutilus
TACCCCAGACTCGTACACGCTGAGGTTATCCGGGACGTGAACAATACCATAAACATTTGCGAATGTATATAGTTGTACTTGGTTGTGGTAATTGTGTTCCGTGGTTGTATATCAGCATTGTGTCGGTTCATAACGGGTATTTACATAGGATGACAGAGGTGTACATATTCTAGAGTGCGTTGGACTACTGCATATACACGGATAAGTATGCATCTAGATATAGACCTAAAGCTTGCCAAAACAGCATCGACACCACTGACGGTTACTCGGTGCTTGCTGCTGCTGCCGCCGATAACTCTCCGTTACCCTACCGCCGATGTAATTTCGCGCACTCGTTTTCGGGGTTTTTTTTCTTTTCCTGTCGCGATTGCAGTTTTAATTTCCAAGACTCATCTTTTGATTCTTGACCTTGCTTGATGAACAGAGCAAAACAACATAATTCCTATGAGCAACATTATCCTGTAACTTTATTTTCTATTGAGAGATCATTACCAACCAGATGTCTAGCTGTCCTAGACTGCATGTAGGACAAATCGTACGATGATATCTCCAATGGGTTGTGGATGGCACACCAAAACAATAGATGAAAAGGAAGTTCGTTAGCGAGCCTATCGTTGCAAACGATTTGAAAATCATAAATGCTGTGTCAAAGTTCTACGTAATAGCAGCATGTGGTGACTATATGAAATTATGCGCCCACCAAGGTGTGTCCCCTGAACCTTAGTAGCAGATTGCCGATGATAGTTGATATATATAGTGTCAGACCTCCAGTCGACTTCCCACAAGGACTTCGTTCTTACCAGTACTCCAGTACCTCAGTAACAGAAAGACTCAAAGAAATTACACAGCAGTTTTTGTACGATGATATTGCTCATCGTAGCCCACGTTCTCGGCCTCCTCGAGAGGCTGTTCTTCGTCAGAAATAACACCACCAACATTTGCACAATGTTATTGCTCATGGTAACACAAATTCTCGGGCTCCTCGAAAACCTGTTATTCGTCGCCCCTCCTGTCCCCGCTCCTGCTCCCTCTCTGGGCTTCGTTTCCGACTTGAGAATCGTTCTCAAGACGGTTTTCGTCGGCAATGTTGATACCGACTCGGCGCACAGGTTCCTGGATTTGCTTCCTTCCTCCCTGTCGGAACATCTTGTATCAACTACTTGTGGAGAATTTACAAGGTAAGTCTCTTCTGAGCCTGCTCGGTTTTGCACACTCTCATGTTTTCTCCAAGATGTGGTCCTCCTGTTGCCGACACAGGAAGTTTGGTCATTTTCAAGACGGTCCTCAAACTTTTCCTTGGACAGAAAACGGAACCGGCTGAACTGGACCATATCCTTGGTTTCATCCCGACCGCGGTATACACCTATGTGTCGGAAGAGGTTTGCAGCACCAGACACATTCGGTGAGTGTTGAACGGTTTTGTCTTCTTCCCCGGTTAATCCATGCTTCTCAGCTACAGTTCCGTCATCGTAGCGGGCATCATTGCCTTGGTCGTCGTCGTGGCATATTTCAAACGCCAACCGGTCACACTTTCTGTGGACCCAGCCACCACAAGCGACGGCAAAGATGCATCCCCCCTTGACATCGAGCTTTGTAGCCCTCGGTTCTCCAGCCTGGACGACCCATTCGTCGTCTCTTCATCAGGTGGACACGCTCAGGACGCTGCGGTTAGCGGCTTGGAAGAAGCCCCCACTGTCTCAGGACCTCCTCATTCCGTCCCTCAACTTGCAACCTCAGTTCAACAACCTGTTGAGGCCACGGTCCATGCATTCATCGAGGAAGTATCAAGCAAGACAGAAGAGGCGGTGCCACAGCCTGAAGATGCCAAGGTTGATGTACCTCCTGCAGCCTCAGTTCAACAACCTGTTGAGGCCACGGTCCATGCGTTCATCCAGGAAGAATCAAGCGAGACGGAAGAGGTAGTGCCACAGCCCGAAGATGCCAAGGTTCATATACCTCCTGCAACCACATGCTTCAAGGACAGCGGTATGTTCATTCTCATTGAAGTGTCAGCAATATCCTAACTCATATTTCAGGAATGTCGGACTTGCAACCCAACGGTGACGACGGTGAACCGTCGTTCGAGTCGAAGGACCTTACTCCACCCGTTGTTTGTCAACATTCTCTGAATGAGGGCCATGGAGAAGAACGCTCCAAGGCAGACTCAACCAAGACAGAAGAGGTGGTGCCACAGCCTGAAGATGCCAAGGTTGATGTACCTCCTGCAGCCACTTGCTTCAAGGACAGCGGTATGTTCATTCTCATTGAAGTGTCAGCAATCTCCTAAATCATATTTCAGGAATGTCGGACTTGCAACCCAACGGTGACAACACTGAATCGTCGATCGAGTTGAAGGAGCCTTCTCCACTCGTTGTTCGTCAACATTCGCTGAATGAGGGCCACACAGAAGAACGCTCTCTGAAACGCACCACTCCGGAACGCACCACTCCGGAACGAACCACTCCGGAACGAACCACTCCCGCACGACGGATCAAGCTGGTGAACACATTTGCACTAACGGCAGCTCTGGAGGCCGCAAATTCCCAAGCTCCTCCTCGACCGGCACCCGTACTTCAGCAACACGTGTATCACGAACCACCGTCTTCCGGATCGACCTCACCTGACGATTCTTGCTCTCGGGATCACGCACCACGGCCTTCCGGCTCAAAGACATCTGACGATTCTCGATCTCGGGTTCAGAATAACACTGGCCCCAAGAAGTGCAATATCGGGAAGGCACCGGAAGGAAGCTGGAAGGGTGCTTCACCCCCGAGCTCGAGTCACGGGGGGCATAATATGTGGGCAAACGGGATGCTTTCGGAGCGGGAGAAGAGGGAACGGACGGAAGCACGACAGGAGCGGTCGCGCAATGGGATCCTCCCTGAGCCGGAGCCCGCGAAGCCGGAAAAGAGACGAGTGCCAAAGTCGCACCCAAAAAGGCCGCAACCAGGCCAGCCGCAATCACCCGCAACAGCATCTACCTCCAGGCGAGGCTGATTGGGCAATTCCTAAACAATACCCCTCCTCTTTTTTTTTTCTCGTTCACATTTTTTATTTATTTTCTTTCCAAGGTGTTCTCGTGGGATCTCACCGTCCTACAATCATGCGAAACGGACGTATACCCACTCCTCTTTTTTTTTTTTTTTTTTTCTTGTTTTTATTTTTTATTCTTCTTCATGGGCAGGTTGAGAGGTTGATGAGAGCTGGAAGGATGACTCTTTCAATCCCCAAACCCCATACTCTTCCCCCCCGGTTATCTCAGACTGTGACAAGAATCCTTATGGGATATCCAGTAAGTCTACCCTATTGCCTCTATCTAGGCTCCAAATCACTAATGGGATTTCACAGTGCACAGCACCAGGTCCTGTTTGTGTGATTATGCTGTAGGTTCAGCAATGTTCAACGAGGTCCAAATTCGGAACGGGTTCCATAACTGATTTTTTTAGATGTATGCTATCACCGGGAAATGTTGTTGTAAGTTTCTTCATCGTTTATAGCCATACTGATTGTTAACGTACTGCACCCTTCCTTTGCCGCGACTCGTGTCCCCGTGACCGAGTCGCGGCTGTAGCGGTTGGGGTTTTTTTTTAGGTTTTTTTTTAGGTTTTATTAGAGGGTCTAATGCATTGAGGGTAAACCAAGGAAGATTATGAGTTTAGTACAGAAAATCTATAACACTCGCTGGACCCATGGCTTAGGTACGAGCAACCTGTTTCGTTTTCTTACTTGAGACTGACCTTTCCCTGATCTAGTGACACAAAACTAGTACCAGTGCTGCGCCGATATCCTGGAGGACCCACACCACACAGTCTGAGACCCCCGGGGGTGAGGGACGATGGGGAATGGGGTGAGAAGGGGGAGTTCTTCTGCCCTTCTAATCCTTTCTTCTGTTTTTTTTTTTTTTTTTTTTTTTTTTCTTGTACACATATCCACCAAATGTAATAGCATCAATAGTTAATGATGCCCATTCACCCAATCAACCTGTTGAGCAGAGGGCATTTTTAGACCACCCGATGACAAAAAAAAAAGTGTTCAATGAGTTCTCTCTCCCGCTGCTTTCGGGTTTGTTCCATCACCCTGAATTTCACCTTTCCTTTTTCCCCTCACTTCCCTATACAGTATAGTAGACTTCCTTGATACAGATATCAGTCAAGCTCAATTTTAGCTCAAAATTTTGTAGATTAAATTTAAAAAAAATTATATAACAGTTAAGAAGTGTCTTGAGAACATCTTTGCTCTATATTATGGGGGGAAAAAAAGCTGTTGTTGCAGCAGAGTAAATTTCTTTGTGCAACAGGTCAAAATGTCACACATAGGGGTCCTTGATACAAGTGTGACACCTAATTCTCTGTGGGTGGAATTTGCGGCCCAGTGTGATTGGTCTTCCATTTCTTTATATTATTAGCATATTGTATGTCACACTTTGGTAGCCCCAATATCTTTGTGGTCAGATTCAGATCAATTTAGGTCAAATCCCACTCGGAGTTTTTGTAATTAGCAATAGAAGATGAATAGCTTCCCTAATGTGAACACCTTATGACAAAACCTCTCAGAAAAAGTGAGCAATCACTGATTTAAGATTATATGTATCAAAATTGAGTAAATTTTAGATGAAGATAAATTCCTCCTGAATGCAATTCTTCTCCCTCCCTTATGTGGTTTGGCTTAAATGTTGCTTATATATAGTAGTGTTACATACCATTGCAATGGTTGGTGAATACATGTAACAAATTGCTGTTTAAATAGTGCCCACAGACTAATGCCAGATAACCTGGCATAGTGGCCTTTTGGCCCAGTTGAAAGAACACATCACTGTGGGAATTTGTTGCCTTTCACAAGTAGTTTCTTTGTGAAAAACACTGTATCCCTGGAATGAGAATAGACCTTGGAAAATCAATTTGTATCAAGGAGGTATCTGTCAAGTACACGTACCGAGGCCCAGTGGTTCGATAGTGCCAACCAAGTACCCAGCCGGTGACCAAGCCACATGCTTAATACACTGTTCTCGGCTCGGCACATCTACCATCCACATCCCTCGTTCCCATTCCTCATCCTCATCCACCTTATCCTATTCACCAACCAATAATCCTCCCCCGTTCCACTCCTTGTTCTTTGATCCGCCTCACCTCGGGTGTTAAATCCACGTGTCGGCACTTAGCTAGAGACTTCCAGGAGGGTTTTCGGAGGGTTCCAAATGATTTCCAAAGGGGGGGGTTCGTATTCTGGGGACGGGGGAACTAAGGGTCGTGGACTCAGGATCGGAATCGGAATGGGGACGGAAGTCGGGAACGCTAGGGGTCTTGGGGCTTGTAAGGGCAACCTACTCGGGTACTGATTCCAGTACCTGCTGGGAGACCAACAGCGGGACACCACCCAGCCCTGTGACCTACCCAGGGCCTAACCCAGGGACTCGAACCCTAAGTTTACCCACAGGCACTACCAGACACTGGCAGGGAGGTCCAGAAGTAAGTATATAGAAGGCAATGTAGCTAAATACATGCAAGCTGCTTACCTGGCAGGGAGGTCCAGAAGAGAACAACCAAAGGACCCCCTTACCTAAGCAGCAACTATATAGCTACAGTGACTGTGACATAACAAACCTGTCACAGCCAGCAAAGAAGACAATAGAAGATTAAGGGGAAGGGATTACAGCAAACATATAAAAAGGGAAGATAGAGAAATGATTAAAGAAGTAATATAAGCAAAGGGATAAGAGAAATGAAGGAGATAAAAGGAATAAAAGAAGGAAAAGAGGAATAAACCGGTAGTCCCCTGACATTACCCCCTCTCTAGAATGTGGCGACCCGACACATGCACGTAGACACACCTGGTCCACCAATTATACACAAGGGGTACCGAATCCACCAAGGTGTAGAGCCGTCTGAAGGGCGCCCGAGATGGCCACCAAATGGGTACATGAGTGTACCTGTTCGACCATGCCTGCAATGGCCGAGGGTATAGAACGGGTGATGCTGCTCCTCGGCCATGGCAGTCAACTCAAGTGTTGGGAATGAGAAGCCGATAGGGCTAGAGCGGGTGGCATTACCAACAAGTGCAGCTTATGTGACCTTTTTGAAGCATCCCCAGAGTCGGTGACCACAGCAGATGACACAGGGTGCTGCCGAAGGGAGGCTTATGAGCAGCTTCTCGAGATCGGCAACAGCGTAAACATGCATGGGATTGACAGCAGACAGATGTGCAGGCGTTGTTGGTGGTCGCTCAAGAGCGTCGATCAACGCGTACGTCGTCCGCATCGAGCGGATCACGTATGGTACATGTCAGCGGCTGTCGCAACTTGTCGGTACATGTCCAAATGGTAGGCGGATCGTGTAATCGGCACCGCGCACATCCAGTGGTAGGCTGAAGGTGCGGAGACAATGTATGGGAGACGATAATCGTGACGGCCAGCGTATAAGGGCGGGGTTATCGGCGACAAGGTGCGGGAGCGAGAGCACGGTGGGAACAAGACCCAGCGTCCGCTCAGATCCAGAATAAGCCAGGGCGGCAGCGACCAAGGAGCAATCGCAGGGGCATCGGTTGGTGTTGTGGACGACACTTGCGTGATCAAGCATAGGCGGCACTTTCGACACGGGAATCGAGTAGGAGGGCATGTGAGCATGTAGCGCGAGCGCGAACGTGGATCTAGCTGAGCAGTGAACACACCTTACGCGACCTCCTGGGCTGCCGCGCGTCAAGGCGACGATGTCGCGCACGAGTGGAGCACGTTCATCACGCGTTGGCGGCAATCGCAACTCTTCGGCACGCGTCCACAGCAGGCGGAAGGTGCGCAAGCGCGAATGCAGTGGGAGCGAGACCCAGCGATGGATTACGGCCCCGGTATGAGCCAGAGTAGACGGCCGCGGTGGGAGGCAAGCCCGGGAGTGTCGACTCGAGACTGCCGGACGAGAACGGGGGTCACAGATGCCGCCGAGGGCAGTTCGCGATACGGCAGGTGTGCGCCCGTCGTTGCATACGGTGGAGACAGCGGGAGCGCGTTGAGCGGGTCGCGACGGCCATATAACGCGAGCTGCATGATGTGATACGCGCCGACGTGGACTCGTCTCACCTGGCAGATGCCCTCCTCGTCGGGCAGCGGTGTGGGAGTGAGGATGCGTGCGCTGGTGACTGCGCTTGGTGCCGAGAACGAGTGGCAAGGCGTGGGTGCAACAAGGACGGCGCGATGGCACTCGGGGTAGAACGACGGGCGGATGGAACGACAGGGCCTCGAAAGGCCGCATGGCGCAGCAATCGGGCGATGGCAGCGGGGGATGACTACAGCGATCAAACGCTGCACGATACTGTCGGTCATAAGGAGGATTTCAGCAAGCACGACATCGGCCCAGATGGGTCACCAAGCCACTATGAGAGGGTGGGCATACATTGGGAGGATGGGCGCGGACCGAGCTGTGCAGCGGATGCGGCTTCCTGAGGCGTTCGCGGAATCGACGGCAGCTGTGGAGAACGATTGCGGCAGTGTCACCTTGGGGTTGCTGGACAACGCCTACGTGCTGGTTGGGGAGAAAAGGGGGGGGGGAGCCTCCACAGCCGGCCCAGCTGCTGGGGACCGCAGGCGGACGTCGTTGACACCGAGCAAATTACGGTGGGTCGCCAACTCTTGCGGCAGTGCGTAGAGCTGAGATGGCGGACACACGTCAAGCGGGTGGCGGCGTTCATATAGCGCGAGCTGTGTGATGCAATACATGTTGAACCTGAACGTACAGTCAGCTCGATCCTGTGCATGGGGCTGTTGTGACATGTCCAAATATGTAAACGGGCGCGACGGGTATCAGCCGGATTGCAGGATCCGTGGCAGTCGCGCAAGGATATCATGCCAAGAAGGGAGGGCCTATGGGCAGCCCATCTAAATACCACTGTTTGGTCAGTGTCGGTACCACGGCAGGACTCTGCGGAAACGGTGCCAATGATAGTCGTTGACACAATACGCAGGGCCGTACATGGTCTTCTCCAGTGGCGGTGCGGACATGCACGGGCGACAAACGGTCGACCAGGAGAGCTTGGCCTGGAGGAGGGCCACGTGCGAATATCGACCTTGGATCGTGCACACGACGATATGCCCGTCTAGCCTACCCCCTCTCTGGGTCACACAACGGTTCTCTTCTCCTTCCACACTCTGCACCTCAAGCTTGGTCTCCATATCAGCCAACATCCACACTCTCCCCAATGCATCCACTCCTCCAATAATACCGCTACACTCAACTTGAACAAGACCCTGCCTACATTGATGGGCCAATTTGTCCTGGTATCAAGTTGATCGGTTCGTGTTCGGTGGCATGAACACAGAGGTCGTGGCTGATTCAAGCCTGTCCCAGACCAGCAATGAAGGTGGGCATGTTGTGCAGAGCGTGTGTCACACATGCCAAAGTGGTATGCGGCCGAGGTGTGGAGCGGCGGTCGGTTGAAAGGCACCACTCTCTCCAAGGCCAATGAGGCAGGAGTTGTCACTCCAAGGCTGCTGGATGCAGATGTGGGTATAGATGCTGCCAAGGGCAGTTTACCATATGGCGGATGCCTGAGCGTCGGCACGAGGGCATCACGGGCGGTCATATAAGGGTGTCGATCGCCGCAGGTATCATTCACGACGAGTGATCATGGTGCATCGCCAACTACTACATCTATCCCAACGACGGTGCATGCGAGATGGCGGGCATGCAACGAGCAGTCATGGTGGTCACACAGCGCGGGCTGCGCGACATGGGGCACGTCGGCTGTACTTCGGCCATTGCGTAGAGCATTTGCTCCTGCGGTACATTATGTAGTGGCCCATGCGGGAGTGAGGGCACGCATGGTGGTGACTGCGCTGAGCACCGGAAACAGGTGAGAGGGTGCATGCGTGCAGCTCATCATCAGCACATGTCCAAATGGGAGGCAGACCACGCAGTCTGCATCGCATGCGTCCAGCGGTAGGCAGAGGGTGCGGAAACCACATGGGGTGGCGACAATCGCGATGGGCGGCGTTGTTGGCTCGGCAGTACAGAGGACGATATTGCAGTAAGCCGGTTGCCATACGTGGCTGGCTTGTCTTCATCTCATTCACATCGTTGGGGACAAGGCTGTGGCTTACACAACTCCTTGAAGGTGTTCCCAGGACCAGCAGCAGTACGAATGTGACAGGATCGGGATGCAGGCAGGTGTACAGGCCTCAGCACAAGGATGTCACGGATGGTTACGCCAGGGTGTCGCTTGACACAGAGGTCATTGGCACAAGCGGGTTGCGGCGCTTTGCCAACTTTTACGCCCCACACTCCAACGGCACATGTTGGATTCATGTCACTTCGGTGCTGGAGTGACGGACAGTCATGCATTCTGCGAGTGCAGTGTGATGGGCCGAAAGGAGAGGTACACGGCGAGTGCAGCACGAGCGAGTCAAGCCATGACTCCCATGACTCATGGGGAGACCTCCGTGGGTCTGGGAGGGTCACCCGAGATGCAAACGGTAGGTGTGCTGACCTCGATCAGCCTCCGGCTGCATAGGAGCACACGAGAAGGTGTGCAGATCGTCATGTTGTGAAGCATGGTGCTGACCAAGCAGACGGGTCATTGCAGTCGGTGGACATGCCATCCAGTCGGTCAGTGTCGCTGGAAAGACATCACAAGTGGCAGCACCGGGTGCAGTTACAGCATGGTCAACATGTCGTTCATCTGCATCGGCATGACAACGAGGGTCGATGGTGTAGCTAGCATGGTGTATAGCTCGCTCATCGAACTCGGCATTCATGCACAGCTATAGTTGGCAGTAACGGCAGGTTGTGTTGCAGGGTGCACATCATACATGTCAGGAGGGTATGCAGCAGAGGCCTCGGATGCAACAGCCTCCGCATCATCATTGGGTAGGGCATGCCCTCGGGATACTGGGATAGAGAAAACGTGTCTAGCACGTCTTATAGAAAGGTGGAGGTCTGTTGCAAGCCTCCAAGGTTGGTCACTGTCAACAGCGAGTGTGTGACGTGGCATGGTCACGGGCCACATCAGCGGTGTTGCTCATCGGGTTGCCTGTCTAGCAGGCCGAGAAGCAAGGTCGGTATGGTAGAGTCGCGCTATGGGGTGAGGAATCGGTTGGGATGAAGCGCAAAGGTAGTCGGTATTAAGAAGACAGTTGTGAGATGGGTGGTACGGGTTGTAGAGTAGCGTAGTAGGGGTTTCTCGGCATGTAGGAATGCTAGGACGGCGAATAAAAGAGGAGTATTAAAGGGGTTGAGGTTGGAAAATGGTTTATGGTGTCACCTTGGCCTTCAGTGGATGGTGCACCCTACTGCGGGTTATGCAGCGATTTATAGTATCGCCCGAAGCGGTCCACTCTCTCGCTCACCGAGCTGTCCAGCTATCACCATTCCTTCAATAAGTACAAGTATGATGCTGGACTTCCACCCGGATGGCACGAGGAAGCCGAGAAGGAGGAAGGAGGTATAGGGATCCGACAACTCGTTCGAGGAAATTCGACTTGCTGGTGGAAGTACAAGACCTGAGCCCTCGGTCCTCTATTAGTGGGTCGTTCTAATGTAAGGGCAACCTACTCGGGTACTGATTCCAGTACCTGCTGGGAGACCAACAGCGGGACACCACCCAGCCCTGTGACCTACCCAGGGCCTAACCCAGGGACTCAAACCCTAAGTTTACCCACAGGCACTACCAGACACTGGCAGGGAGGTCCAGAAGTAAGTATATAGAAGGCAATGTAGCTAAATACATGCAAGCTGCTTACCTGGCAGGGAGGTCCAGAAGAGAACAACCAAAGGACCCCCTTACCTAAGCAGCAACTATATAGCTACAGCGACTGTGACATAACAAACCTGTCACAGCCAGCAAAGAAGACAATAGAAGATTAAGGGGAAGGGATTACAGCAAACATATGAAAAGGGAAGATAGAGAAATGATTAAAGAAGTAATATAAGCAAAGGGATAAGAGAAATGAAGGAGATAAAAGGAATAAAAGAAGGAAAAGAGGAATAAACCGGTAGTCCCCTGACAGGGCTGTTCACGGTATAGGGTGGTACGAGTGGTTCGAGGTCGCAGGGACTTGGCTTCAACTTATATGTTGCGCCCTCCTCAATTGTCTGTCCCTAATTTCGGAGAGTCGGAAAGTTTACCGGAACTTAATCGGAAACTACGACACAGAATTAAGTCGATATTTGTACTGGCAAATAGTCCAGTCGACTGGTGGCTTATATACATGTATCTAGTCTTTGTACTATCTTTTACCGAGTAAAGACAAGGGGGGGAAGAGAGTACAAGTGGCAATATAAAGTGAAGAACAAAGGAGTGAGGTACGTGATGATCCTGCGCGTCGTCTATCAAAGGAGTGGAACCTTGACTTCGGAATCTTCGGAGGTTCGGAGACACAGAACCTCGGAATGGTGCATCGGGAATCCAGAAATCGGTTATTCAGGCTTTGAGCGATTGGAAAGGTCCCAGAAACGGTGCAGGTGGTTGTGGGGTTTAATGTGGGTTTATTTGGCCGCATGGGCCATAACATCGGGACACACTGCCCTTGTTTTATCCACGGCCAGAACACTGTTGTTTTATGGTCTTACACTCCTTATTGTTCTGTCCTCAGCTACATTTCTATTATTCTATTTTCATTGTCATATCCTTGTCTACATTCCTTCATTCTAATTATACTCATTATGGACAATACCCTCACATGCCCTGCATATCTTATTGTCCACATTCCTTATTCCACATGTCACTTCTTAACCTATATAAGTAGGACATGCATATACATACTTCCTCATTCTGGGTATCGACTAGGCTTAGGCCCTTTATCTCTTCTTCCCTCTGTAAAGTCCTCCACTCGGTCTGGTACCTTCAGCACCCCCGAGGTATCTTCTCTGTCCCAAATCAGTGGCATGCACGGCAAGTAGGGCGCAATACACAAGCACGTTGAAGCCAAAGCCACTACTCCTGGCCTGCAGGACTTGGCCATTGCCCGCCCGACCTTTGAGCAGTCCGGAAGTTCGTCAGTACCTGCAGCTTGACAGTATCCTGTATCAAGGAAGCCTACTATACTGTAGAAGATGGCAATTTTTTTGGAAAAAATGATTGTATTACACTATACAATATGAGCCTTGTCCAACTCAGCTAGAATAGTATCTGGCATGTTGCCAGATCCTTGTGAAAAATGGTGGATATGACACTTGAGTCATGTGACCTTAGTGGAATCCATATGTCATCTACCTTATCTGTAGGAATGTATTTCTATATATGGAATATTTCTTTATATGGGTGCTTATGTCAGTGCAAAAAATTTTGTGACCAAAAAAATTTTTACAGTGTCAGACTGCTTAAAAATGTGATTATGAATTTTGGGAAGATGTTTGAAAGTTTGGATATACTACATTTGCAATAGTGATTTTTTTCAAAAAGTAAAACCAAGACCATGTACATATAGTTCTATGCCATTGATCTGTGGTCTCAGAATATTTTGTTTGTCGATGTTGCCAGATCGTTGTGCAAAATGGTGGAATGTGACATTTGAGTCATGTGACTATAGCGGGAACCGTTTGTCTTCTACCTTATTACTAGTGTGTTGTATGTCACACTTTGGTAGCCCCAATATCTTTATAGTCAGATTAAGGTCAATTTAGGTCAAATCCCACTTGGAGTTTTTGTAATTAGCAATAGGAGATGCATAGCTTCCCTAATATGAACACTCTATGACAAAATCTCTCAGAAAAGTTAAGCAATCACTGATTTAAGATTATATGTTATCAAAATTGAGAAATTTTAGATGAAAATAAATTCCTCCTGAATACAATTCTTCTCCCTCCTTTGTGTGGGTTGCCTTAAATGTTGCTTATATATAGTAGATTCTTTGTGAAAAACCCTGTATTACTGGAATGAGAATTGACCTTGGAAAATCATTTTGTATCAAGGAGGTATCCTGTATCAAGGAGGTCTACTATACTGTACTGAGTGGCTTCTGAGCCTTTAGGGCATCAGCCATGCATAGAAAGCTGTTGATATTTCAAGAGCAAAAGTCTGCAGCAGCATGCTAGGGCTGATCAATTCACAAAACAGACAGGAAAATACCAGCAAAAAGCGGCAAGTTTTCCCCGATTCTCACAAACCAACGTCAAGCAAGGTTCAGTATTATACAGTTGCAGACACTCAAAGTCTGCTTTTTTGATTCTGAGAGAACAGCTCATGTAAATATTTTAATTTTTACAGAATCAGAATCACACTGCAAAATGGAGTTGATTTAGCATTTATTTTTTTTGGATTTTTACCAATTTTTTTAGGGGGTGGCCAAATTTTGGGACCAAATTTCATGTATATTCCACTGATGTAATCGAAGTTGGGCACCAACCCCGCTTATATGAGCTGTCTCCACCAGCACAGTGTGCATCATATTCATGTCACATTCAGGTCACATGCAACAGACATGTCAACAGTAATGTGTCTCTGGGAAGGGACATGCACAGGTACATTTAGTATATAACAAAAGTCATGTACTAGAATAGATAATTAATCAATTTCCAAAACATCTTTGCCCCCTATTTTCTTTATCCTCTATTTAGAATCAAGTATCTATAGTCCAACAATTCCAAGAAATCTGAGCCTCCAAAACTAAAGGTCTATAATATTATTCCTCTGCCTGTGCTTTTACCTCTTCCAAAGCCTTCATGGCTTTCTCTGAGACACTCCGATGACCCTTCTGTTTTCTGACAACCTACTGTATGCTGCAGCCCAGCCTGTTAGCCCATTTCTGTAGGCATCAATAAATCTCTAAGACCGATCGATAAATCTCTGAATGACTTCTGGAGGGCAGGAATCAAGAACCTCAAAAGCTTTCTCTTTTGCTACAGTAAAATTTGCTTTTGGTTTCTCCTGATATCTGTATTTACACCATCCCCAGTACTTAGCCATTGAATTAGCTGATAATCTTTATAACACATGATATTGGACTTGCCATTTCAATTGGGTTCAATTCACAGTGGAATTTTGGCAACAAAATACACTCATGGCCCTTCTTCTTGATCATCAGTTCTAACATAGAAGGCTGATCCATGAAGTCTTCTTGCTGTGATAACAGTCGAGCCATGTAGTAGTTTTGACTTTCAAAAGGACAAACAGGTAAGCACTTAGCTTTCATCTTTGAAACATCAAATCCACGTTCCTCAAGGCAGTCTTTCAAGCCTTTTGCTTCTCCTTATGGTGTGATCATTTCCTGATGGAGTTCACAGAATTGTCAAGTCCATGATGCCGAGATCTGGTTCATTCGGTAATACTGACTGACCGACCTTTACCCATATCATCCCTCACTATCACGTGGTCTCGGCTCGGTACATCTGGTACATCGTCTAGACCACTTCTCTCACCCTATCCCCTCCACTCCTTACTATTCTCTCATTCTCTGTCCATTCCCTTACCCATTCTCCCTCAGAACATTTGCTATTCATTTATTAATTTGTTCGTGGCCCTATTGTTTTATCTTTGGTCATTCTCTATTATTCTATTCTCACCCACTCCTTCATTATTTTATTCTCAGCCATATTTTATTATTCTATTCTTGTCTACATTCCTTATTCTATTCTTGATCACTGTAGACAATGTATCTACATGGTTCTTCATACCTTATTGTTCTCCATTCCTTACGCCACCCTGTTCCATATCTTGCTTCTTAACCTATATAAGTAGCGGATGTATGTAGATAGTTCCTCACTCTGAATATCAACTTGGTTCACACCCCCTCGTCCACCTTTCTCTTGTCTAAAGTCCTTTGCTCAAGCTGACACCCTCAGCATCTTCACGAGCCTCTCTTCTGTCCAAATCAGTGGCACACATGGAACAGCAGGGTGCAATGCATGAGCACGTTGAAGCCTAGCCACCCCAAACAGTCTGCAGGACTTGACTGACTCCTCAGCCTTACCAAGTCAAAACAAGAATTGAGGGTCTGGATTTGACTGAGGAATGATAGTATTCTTTTGCTTTTGTTGAGCACCACCATTTGACTTGTTCATTGTGAATGCCTTGAGTGCATCTGGTGGGAGTAAGGCATGAGCAGATGATTGATCAAATACAAATAATGCTTGGCAGTCTGGATGAGCTGCTTTAAAGATCTCCATTGCAGACTTGACTTGGACCAAAAGCTGGTCAGTGTCCCACCAAGGATCACCATTACTTCCTGGATAAATCACTTTGCGAGCATCCCTGATAATGTGGCCAGTTTTATCTAAAAGAACCAATTGACCATCCTCCTCATTGATAAAATCGGAAACATAAATAAGTCTACCTCCCCCTTTTTTTTGAAGTGGCTGTTCTCCCTCTCTCAACCTAGCCCAAATTTAATTTCTGAGATTTCCTTGAATTTAATAAATCAACTCACCATGAGGTTTTGACATCATCATTGGCATGAAAGCAGCACTCATCATGATATTAAATGATGATTCTTTCCTGACCTTCTTCTAGCTCTGGCATAATCTTGCAAATTTCTGACTCCTTTCCCTCCATATCCAAATCAAACCTCTCATATTTTGCTGTTAGGAACCATACGCCGGCATGCCCAACTATTCATTTCAGCCCACTCAGCCCAACTACACCCTCACTTGCCTGTTGTGAAAGGCAACAAATTCCCACAGTAATGTGCTCTTCCAACTGGGCCAAAAGGCCACTATGCCAGGTTATCTGGCATTAGTCTGTGGGCACTATTTAAACAGCAACTTGTTACATGTATTCACCAACCATTGCAATGGTATGTAACACCTGTTCAACTATATGCCCTCAGCCTACAGACTATATGCACCTCGTGTATCTATCTTGGCATCACATGTTCCTGTCAATTCACTCCACTCATTTATGTCACTCCCCATATGCTTGCAATTCCATTCTGTCTTCATTTATGTTTAATATCCTTTCATTTACGTTCCGCTCCACTTTCATTTATTCGCAATTCCATTCTGTCTCTTATATCCAATCTGCTGTTACATTCCTTAGGGTAACTCCATTGGGAATCAGGGTGACACATCACCCCCCAATGTTATGGAGGAGATCAAGATTGGGATGTAGTATTTCCATTCTCACTTTTCATGATCCTTGGCTTTCTTATCTATTATAGGAATCTAGTCGACTCCTCATAGATTTGAAAGTAGTATAAAGATCTTGTACATTCAGTAGTTCAGTCCTTAGTTGGATAATCGACTTTGATGTCGACTAAGCTTTTCTCTGTCTTGCTATTCCGAAATTAGGGACCAGTGTTATGATGTGAAGGAATGATGTAATCGTAATTAAACGTAAAATCTCCCAAAGATAAACAATGGCAAAGTTCAGAGCAGGGAACGGCTTTGTCAAGCTTCGGGAATGCCGAGAGGTCGGATGGGAAATGGCCAAGTCCTGCAGGCTGGGAGTAGTGGCTTTGGCTTCAACGTACTCATGCATTGCACCCTACTTGCCATGTGTGCCACGGATTTGGGACAGAGGGAATACTTGGGGAGTGCTGAAGGTGCTGGCCTGAGTAGAGGACTTTACAGAGGAAGGAGAAGGTAAGGGCCTAAGCCTAGTTGATACCCAGAATGAGGAAGTATGTACATGCATGCCCTACTTATATAGGTTTAAGAAGCGACATGTGGAATAAGGAATGTGGAACAATAAGGTATGCAGAGCATGCAGAGGTATTGTCCACAACAAGTAAAATTAGAATGAAGGAATGTAGACAGGGATATGACAATGAAAATAGAATAATAGGAACGTAGCCGAGGATAGAACAATAGGGAGTGCCAGACTATAAAACAATAGGGTTGTAGCTGAGGATAAAACAAGGACAGGATGTCCCAAGGTGAGGTGGGTTAAGGGATAAGGAGTGGACGGGGTAGGATTAATGGTTGGTGAATAAGATAAAGTGGATGAGGGATGGGGATGAGGAATGTGGATGGCAGATGTGCCGAGCCGAGACTGGCATACCAAGTGACTTGTATGTGGCTTGGACACTTGTGCATGGGTGTAGTCTGACTGCTTGGTTGGCATTGCCGAATTATCGGACGTTCGGTACGTGTACTTGACAGGCTTTAACTTGTATGTTGTGCCTACCAGATCACACTGGTCCCTAATTTCAGAATAGCGAGACAGAGAAAAGCTTAGTCAAGAATCAAAGTTGATTATCTGACTGGGACTGAACTACTGAATGTACAAGATCTTTATACTACTTTCAAATCTACTAGGAGTCGACTAGATTCCTATAATAGAATAAGAAAGCCGAGGATCGTGAAAAGTGAGAACGGAAATACTATGTCCCAATCTTGATCTCTTCCGTGACATTGGGGGGTGACGTGTCACCCCGATTCCCAATGGAGTTACCCTAAGAAACATAATAGCAGATCGGATATAAGAGACAGAGTGGAATTGCAAATAAATGAAAGTGGAGCAGGACGTAATGAAAGGATATTAAATGTAAATGAAGACAGAATGGAATTGTGAGCATATGGAGTGTGATGTAAATGAGTGGAGTGAATTGACAGGAGCATGTAACACCAAGACGGATACACAAGGTGCATATAGTCCGTGGGCTGAGGGTGTAATAGTTGGATAGGTGAGTGAGGGCATAGTTGGGCTGAGTGGGCTGAAATGAATAGTCCGGCATGCCAGCGTATGGTTCCTAATAACCAGTGCAATCTGGTGGGCACAACATCCAAGTTGAAGCCTTTCCCTGCTCTAAACCTCACCATTGTTTATCTTTGGGAGATTTTATGTTTAATTACAATTATGTATTCCTTCACATCGTAATATTTGCCACCCACTTCTCAAACCCCTTGAGTGCTGGAAGAAAAACCTTGTTCCAATAATCAACAACATCTTCTCGCTCATGACCATCCATATAAACACCTTTTCAAACCACTGTTTGTCTCCATCCAAGCTTAATCAACTACCGACAAGCAGTCCACTCACTAATGGGAGATTTGGGAGCAATATTGAGCTCAGCAAACAATCTGTTATTCAGAGCATGTTGGAGTTTTTATGGTGTGACATTACCAGTTTTCTTGAAGGTAAGCCAATTAAGAGTGAGTTTCTTTACTGATTCATCGTACAACCAGGAGCAAGTATTTTGCTTTTTGACTGGGAGTGTTTCAAAAAGTTGATAATGAGGAGCCAGTACATGCACATGCTGGGCAAACCAATTCCCTTCACCTTCATGCCATTGATGAGAAATTTGAATGCTTGCTTGAGTCTGATTGAGCCCCTTTAGTCAGAGGGTGGCAAAATTACAGATGATCATAAGTTGGTTGAGCTGTGAGAGTGGCAAAGTTTTACTGTGGTTTTTGAGATGCTTTTTGATATTAGTGCAAAGGGTTGCCCAGTCTTGAATGTGAGCCTTTGGACCTTCAACAACTTCCTCTAACTCAGCTTCCCAATCCTCAACTTCTTCATCATGATTCCTAGGCTTAACAATTACCAAGTCTGAGATTTCACACTCAGGACCTTCCCTATTGTTATGACTTAGTAAAGCCAAGGATTTGGTCAAGTCCTGCAGACCATTTGGGGCGGCTAGGCTTCAACATGCTCATGCATTGTGCCCTGCTGTTCCACGTGTGCCACTGATTTGGACAGAAGAGAGGCTCGTAAAGATGCCGAGGGTGTTGGCTTGAGTGAAGGACTTTAGACAGGGGAAAGGTGGACGAGGGGGTGCAAACCAAGTTGATATTCAGAGTGAGGAATTATCTACATACATCCGCTACTTATATAGGTTAAGAAGCAAGATGTGGAACAGGGTGGTGTAAGGAATGGAGAAAAATAAGGTATGAGGAGTCATGTGGAGGTATTGTCCACAGTGATCAAGAATAGAATAAGAAATGTAAGCCAGAATAGAATAGTGAAGGATGGTTGAGAATAAGATAATGAGAGAGTGGATGAGAATAAAACAATGGAAAATGGCCAAAGATAGAACAATATGGCCACAACCGAAATAATAAAGGAACAGTAGATGTTCCGAGGGAGAACAGGTAAAGGAGTGGACAGGGAAAGAGAAAATAGTAAGGGGTGGAGGGGATAAGGTGAGGGGAGTGGTCCAGACGATGAACCGGATGTACCGAACCGAGGAAGTGTGGTAGTGAGGAATGATGTGGGTCAGGGTCAGTCGGTCAGTATTACCGAGTGAACCGGAGCTTGGTATCGTGGACTTGACACCTATCCAAAACCTCTCCCTCTGAATGTGATCCATAGAATTTGAAAGCACAGAAGCTGAACACTTCTGTGAATTTTTCTTGCTCAACTTGGATCCACCTGGACTGTGTAACCTGGATACATGAGGAGCTTTGAAACCATAGCTTGTGAGCTTTCCCTAGTCTCTGAAAGCTTTCTTATAACACCTTTGGGTCCTGGCTGATTTACTCATCACAGATGGTCCCTTCTTGTACTCCTTGGGTTGTTGTGCTTGCAACTTCAATATCTTCAAGCATTCTTTTAGCAAGTAAATCCATACCTGTCTTTATCTTCTCCCTTCTCAATAACTCCTTCTGTATTCTGGAGGGCATCCAGTCAAGATCACTAGGTTTATCATCTTTGATCATGGCACCCATAGCATTGGCTAGATCCAGTGAGTGAAACCCTGACCATTCTTCCAATGCTTCATCATCTTTATCATCATCCAGATTAGTGTAATGCTCATCCTCATGTTGTAAGCTTGTTTTCATTGAATCAAAATGGATGAGGAGCTCAAGGTCATTAACATCCTCATCCAATTCAGATTCAAATCTATTGCCTTCAGGACTTGGGGCAGAAGATTGGGGTAGAGTAGGGTTATGAGATGATTCTGTAGGGGCTGGAGATGCTTTGGGCTGGTTCTGAAGTCCAGATAAGTTCCTAGATTGCTTCTGTTTCTTAGATTTTTGGCCAGGCATGATATTGCTGTAATCAGAGTTTCAGAGTTTGATTGTGAAATAATGTGTTGTTGAATGATGATTCTCTCAGTATTCCAACACGAATCACTCACCAATATCACGAATGAGGCGGTTCTCGAAAGCCCTAACAAGACCCACTGTTGGACCAGATATGGTCTTTGGGCTGTATTCGCACTATCGGCAATAAACATCCTGTTGATGGGTGGGAATACAGTGGTAACAAGTGAGCTCGTGCTGTCTATCAAGGAGGTTACAGTTCCCTTTTTGCGTCAGCGGGAAGCATCGTCATATTAAGTCTCGTCTGTGAGGGAATAATTGGGGTGGAGATTATTAGGTTTCCATTCTTGGAATAATAATACCATTGTTCCCGTGGAGATATTGCCAACAGTTCCGGTGGATAGCCGCGGAGTGATTAACTTTTGGGAATAATACCGTTGCTCCGGTGACACATATTGCCCGTACTTCGGGTGCTGTGTTATAGAAGATTTAGCGCGGCATGAGCTCGTTGCAAAACTTGAAATATACGTAGTGTAAGCTATGAAAAGCGATCGAAAGGAAAATTAAAAAAAAAACATAATGCCGCATGGCAGAGGGATAATAGCCTGGTTCAAATGAATAAAGTCATTTTTCTTGCTGGCTGTCAAATCAGCCCATTTCCTGGCTGTGTTTGATGAAAATGGGTCCTACAGAGTTACGGTGCGGTGGGAACAACAGATATTCTTGTTCGACACCCTTAAACAACATCAGACCCTTTAGATGCATGTCAAATAATACTTCCCACAAAGTATCAAGTGTTGTGCTCCAGCACTGTATGGCGCTGAGCCAAACAACCCTTAACTTTTTCGTTAAAAGTAGAATCGTGAGACCTGTGCTATGTCTTATAGCAGCCGTCGGATCTATAAAATGGTGAGCGATATGAAGCAAGCCTCTACCAGTCTTCCTCCAGACCGCTGTATTAAAAATGAAGTCCCTGGCATTCCTCAAAGTCGCGGTCTTCTTGTTATTATCTATGCTCAGCAGCGCCATTCCAGTGCTCTCTGAGGGAGGTACGTAATGACGTTAGGCAGAGACAAGGTAGTTGATTGAGCTTAGATCTGGCTGCTCGTGGTGCCCCCGAGATTGGATTTTTTGGAATGAAGACAATTACATCCGAGACCGACGGGCTCCAGGGTGATGTGGCCCAGTCAGGTGGGTATTTCTGGAATTCAGGGGTTTATAATTCTCACGAGGATTAAAGATAAATTGAGTGCAAGGAGTTCACCAGCTTCAGGCCTGTTCGTAAAAAGAAATGGTGTTGTGGACGAGTGAGGTGGGTATTTCTGGAATACAGCTTTTAAGAAGACTCACAATGATAAAACTAACTTGCGCACAAGAAGCTCACTGAATTGAGGGCCGTTCGGTCTAAACACTGGTATCTCCCGTACCGAAGGTATCAAAACTTAGGTTGTAAGGAGAGACATATCATTTGAGGTGCCACGCATGAATACTTTTATCCCTGATATCAGTCGTTATATATATATATATATGATGGTTTGTGAAAACTGAAATATAAGTAACCTAGTAGCTGCAGGCGCGGTCACTGGGAGGTATGCCAGAGGTTCAACCGTCATCATTCCATATGATGCCCAGAGGCCAGCAAACATCAATGACTTTAGAGGATAAGCATTGTGACACAGAGGAGAGAGGATACGGGGAGGCGAATAGGATTAGAGTTACTTCTCAGAATAAACCTAATTCAATAGATCTTTGGACTGATTATCTAAGTGGGTGTTCAGTCCGCTGATGAGAAAACTTACTTATGCAGACTAATGGATGAAATGACTTCTAATTTATGGCTGAATAATCAGGATTATTTATACCAATTTTGAGCTGATCATGTAAGTAACTAATAAGGAAGGTCTTATAGCAATCAATGAAATTTTACAGAATGGACTGAAAGGTGCTAGAACTCTGTAGAAGTCTCTGAGTTACCCTTGAGGTCATTTGTAAAATAGAAAATAAACTGTCCATAACTGGTACTCCTATAAATGATCAGGCTCCAAAATATTAATATTAAATGAGTCATGCTTCTGGGCTAACCTTAGATAATCCATCCATATTAAGGAAGCTCCAGGAATTTGTTATACGTTGTAAACTGAGAATTTTGTATTATTTGTGTCCTCTCTTTTTATTAGATAATTGGCACTGGGTTGTTGTACACTGTGGGTCTACTGTAGAAAAGGGAGAATAGAGTTGTATTCAGGCTACTCCTTGGACTATTGGCAGATATTATTCAAGAGCTAATTACTAGAAGTAATTCACTCTTAATTGGCTAGTCAAAATTTATTTAATATTATTTTTTGGTAGTCAAATAAGACTGATTTTTGTTAGATGGAAATGTTTGTATAGCATATGCTTGATCCTTCCTTGCCAGTGGAATAGAAAAACCTCCTTGGACTTATTCTGAGTGACTCCCAACAGGAAAGAAGCCACATTTATTTGTTGATATTCTTACAATTAAACCAATAGCATCAAACATCAGCCCCTTAAACTCACAGATGGATTCCAACATCTCAACTGAGTTTATTTTGGCTGTACCATACATCTACACCACATACTATTTATTCAGACTTGATTGTATCCTGTGGAATGACAATCGTTTCAATCTCCAATGACTTCCTCTGGACCTTTGACTCCTCTTCCTGAGCTTGCCATTTCTTATCCACATGTGTATGCATCGGGTGATCTCCCATGAACAGACTGACCAAAAGTCCAATACCACAGATCCCAATCATCGTCTGCCAAATTCTTGCAAGGCTTTGCGCAAAAGCTGCTCTGAACTGGTCTCGAACGATTGGATCGAGCTGCGAAAGCTGTGGAATAATTGCATACGCAATTTGGGTGTTAGCAGGATAAAATGCTGTCAAATTGTGCGGCAATCGGGTGATGAGCTGGTTTTGAAGTATCACTCCCCCAATTGCAATTCCCCACGTCTAGAGTTTCTTTTAGTTCATATGTGGCTTGCGAAACACTTATATTCCTACCGTTGAAAAAGCACGCGCAAAGGTGTATAAGGCTAGCGCTCGTGCGTTATACTCGACTCCAAGGGGCGCCAGGACCGGGAATACCACTGTCGTCCAGCATAAGCCTATACCAATCCCGACTATCACTTGATATCCGATAGCAGCCGCGCGCGAAGAGTCTGGACCAAGAGTACTCATGACACCCAATCCAATGATTGTGATGCTCCACCCAACCCAGAGTTGGGGCCTATACTTCTTGAAACGCGAAATGGAAATGCCGGACAAAATGCAAATTGGTGCCACTGTGAAAGAGAGACCCAATATGTCTACTCCAGATGCTTTGGGTGATGCACCGTGACATCCTTGGAAATACACAGGTAAATAGTCTGGAGTATCTTAACATGGATGCTGCATAATGAGAGCATATACTTGACTCACAAGTCAATGCATTCAATGGCATCGATAAAATGAAGGTCTGAACATAGCTATATGTTCTCAATTGTCAATGACTTTCCATCTTGTTTCAACTTTCCTACATACCCACTAAAGCTAGTTCGATTTGCCAAGACATGTAAAGGAACCTGACAGCCATCTAATGAGCAGACTGAGATAGACACAGCTACAATTGACAAACCAGAGGATTATGGGCCCAATAAAACTCGTAAATGAAGAAAGAAATGAATCCAAGTACTCCGGCAACTAGTGGCGCCAATACGTGCGAAGAATTCCAGGAAAATTGAACGCCACCCCAAGTCAAGGCGAGGATGACGGCGATGGTACTGCATGCAACTATGACAGTTCCTCTGGATATAAATGCTTCAATTACCGAAAAAAAAAAGGCAAAACAGCCAATACTGACATCCAGTCAACTTTCCGTAATTTTTCTTCAAAGCTTCCCTGGGGCACTGGAAGGTTACAGAATATGAAACCCAAAATGGTTGCCAAGCCGGAGAATGGGAGAACGATGACTTCAAAAATCAATGAGTATTTCCTCGTCATTGACAAGGTACAACACCTACAGAATACCCATCTCCATAGCCCTGCTTGTGTGAATGCGCCACCAATAACTGGACCAATTCCCCCTCCAACACACCAAGTGCTGGTGTTCATGAAAATAATCCCGTTGGATGGGGGTTGAAAAGTACTCACATTCCTATCATCCCGCTGTATAACCCACGCTCTTGAAGGGGAACGATGTCTGAGAGTATAAAATTTAATGCTGCAGCCGTGCCGCCAGCACCAAGGCCAAGTATAGCTATGAAGAGGTAATTATTATCAGAGGATATAATCCTATGGCTTGCAGAAAGAGATGATACATACTTCGTCCAGCTACCAGCCAATTCATGTTCTTGGCGGTTCCTGCGAGTGCTCCTCCAATTGTGAAGAGCACCAAAGATGTAACGAGTATAATACGGCGACCGAACGCCTTAAAACGCCCAAGTTATTATAATATTGATACAGAAAAAGTTCATGGACGTACGTCAGCCAGACCTCCTGTCATAGGAAGTATGGCCGTGAATGCAAGTGCGTAGCCTGTCCCAACCCAGACAAACTCATCCGCCCTAAGAACTTGGGCAATAGTTGGTAGAGCCGTGGCCACGATTGTCTATATATTAATACCAAATTTTCCTCGGCATTCAAAAATCGGGGCATGAGACACTTACAGCCTCTAGGTATGCCATCAGTGAAGAGATGACTAGAACTAGCATAATCATCCAAAACCGAAATCCACGTGTGAATTGTTTATTTTCTGCCTCCATGCTACGCGACGTTTGACACGGGATGGCTCAGAAACGCGTCTCTAAAGGACGAGGTGGAGCTTAAGACCATTGGGACTACAAAACTCCCTATCTGATACCCAAGGTCCGATCTTCTTCGAAGCAGGTGACTAATGTGAGAATGGAGAGGGAGATAAATAGGAGAACCCTTCTAACGAGCACGCCCAGCGCGTTCATTGCAAAGTATATTTATAGCTACCTGTTGCCCGGATTCTTTGCGAGCCGAGTTGCCGGTGCATCAGTGTAGTTCATCACAAGAAAATCACAAGAAAGTACACATGGCGCGTATATAATTGGGGCTCATTAGCTGCAGCTTCATCGTCCATATGATTAAGATCCGATGAAAGCGGATTCATACAAGTACCCACCCATGAGGCGCTATGTACAGCTGAGAAAAAGTTCTTCATAGTCGTCGTGGGAATATGGCGTTATGAATATGCTATTGGTAAAACCAAAATTGGTAATTGGTTGAATAAGATAGATCAAGTGCTGAATGGTAGCAGGGTCGTTATTGGACGATGGGGTACGTATTCTTAAGAGAACCCCATCGCTAAAAATTGAGCAATAAAGGACTAAGAAAGCTGTGACGTGGTTTTACGCGATCGAAGAGAGCTCGATTTTGAGAAGGGAGCAAGAAAATTGTGCCAGAGAATGATCATAACCGGGCACACTCCCTGACCATATGAAAGATTCGTCAACATAGCGATTGGTAATAATTCGCGGAGTACAAACCTGTAGTAACATCACGGTTTCCGAGGCATACTGTGCTGGGCTTTTGAC
>QLPI01021761.1:0-15308 GCA_003314275.1 Chroogomphus rutilus
ATATAAGCAGTCGATATGTTAATGGTGGAAGCTATTGGAATGTAGACTTCAGTTTGGGTGATATACACTACCAATTGACAACAACATACGGCAAGTCTGTCATCATAGACCATACCAATGAAGAGTGGTGTCATAGATGTCTTGGCCTCCTCATCTCAAACTAATATGTCGGACTCCGTACTCCTGAATGTGGCCATCTTCTTTTGGGCAGAAGATTGAACACAGTAAGTCACTGGGCACAAATAATAGGTCTCGTTCAACCCTCCTTTGGATACTAGATAAGTAATGGGGGTATAGAACCTATTTTAGTCCTCTCTAGCTCTCGAGGACACCTCAGAAGTTTCCACAGTCGATGAGCGGAACGGAAATTGAACAAGGACAAAGCCTGCAAGACCTAATGCTTTGAAGCAGAATATGAAAAAAAAAAAAAAAACATGGTTTCAATGCTAAGTAGAACGGGACATACCAAAACCTGTGAGTTTCTCGAACGGGGTATGCCAATAGATGCTCGTCGCAAATGTCATCATCAGCCAGATTCCAAACAGAGTGGTTGCAGCCGTTACTGCGAACTTGAATTGAACAGAGGTAGGTTCTGACGAGAAGACGAGTTTCCACGCAGGTTCGAGCTGACTGTGCAAAAACAGAGAAGATAGTGTGAGGAGGAAAATATGACCCGAGATATCGTGACCACTATATAATCTCGGACTTGCTGCCCACGTAGATTCCAACGAAGAAACGGATGACGCTGCAAACAAAGCGGGGTGCGTGCTGGGAGAGATGGCCGTTTTGGTGTAGCAATACTCCAACGGCACGGTGAGGATGACGGGAGGCTTTTCAGGTGTATCTGAAGGAAGTTGAAGAATGCATCTGCCACCTGAGGCAACTAGAAGACGCTCAAGTACGCCTGGGCCGAAGAACCAGGCTGCAAATGTCCCCCACACAGCTGTTGCAGCCGCCCAACGTAACCACGCTTCACGTGTGCGTGTGTGCGAAGGACTTGTCAGCCATATCATGGCAAATGCTGCAGATGTCCAGCCCCAAGCCTTCTTTACAAACAGGGTGTTGAAAATGTTGGCCTTTTGGGCAAACAGAGACTGATGGTGCAGCGGGTGAGGCAGGTGAGAAAGGAATGGATCAGAAGTGTCGAAATAAGTTTGATTCAACACAGAGTATAGCGTTCCACCAAGCACGGCGACCGACAGCAAGGTCAATAACGCCGAACGGGTCGAGCTCATGTTTGAAATGTGTACGACTGCTATCGTAAAATTTGCCAGATTTGGGTGATATTCTTATGTAATGGTTACTTCATATTTGTTCATATTTTGAGACAAAGAATTGACCTATTCGTTTTTCGTTGTCCAGAATCCCAGAGGAGGTCATGAATAAACCAACGTGTGGAAACGGAGGTGCTGTGTTGCACAGAGCATCAGTCTCAAACCACCAGCAACCGTAGCTCAGTGAATAGTAAATTCACTGAAGCGCCGATTGATTGCAACTTCCCCGAGACTCATTACTTTTATGCTCAGTTAGTTTTTGTAAGGCTCCTTGAACCCCGACCACCACCTCAAACAAATTTTCCCACGTTCCTATTGGCTGGCACACGCCTCTGGAACCGGAGGGATACCTTGTAACACTCTTTGCGACACACACACATCTTTACACTCTGCTTTTTTCATGCACCACCCTTTCCCCTTACTTCTACTACATCCCCAAAATGGTGCTGCAACCCTTTGGTCCACAAACAAGTCTGCAAGGTGGGCAGCAACATAGAGCCACCACGCCCACACTCCTTGACCCAGCAAACCCCATTGCGGTCTTGGCTCTCCAAGGTATAACTGAGGCTAACAAAACTGACCTCTCTGCCCTAGTGAATTCCCTCAAAACCTTTGGGGACTTCAGGAAGGGGAACACTGTTAAGTCTTGGTAATGCTGATAGTGTGGACGGGAGTTGGCCAAGTCCTGCAGACCAATCAAGGTGGCTAGGCTTCAATATACTTGTGCATTGTGCCCTGCTGTTCCATGCATGCCAGTAATTTGGACAGAAGAAGGACCTGGGAGGGTGCTGAGAGTGTTGGCCTGAGTGAGGGACTTCAGACAGAAGGAGGGGGAACTAGAGAATGTAAACCAAGTTGATATTCAGAGTGAGGAACTATTTACATACATTTGCTACTTATATAGGTTAAGAAGTGAGATGTGGAACAGGGTGGCATAAGGAATAGAGAACAATAAGGTATGAAGAATCATGTGGAGGTATTGTCCACAGTGATCAAGCATAGAATAAGAAATGCAAGCAAGAATAGAATAATGAAATATGGCTGAGAATAAAATAATGAGAGAGGGGGTGGAAATAGAACAATAGAAAATGACTGAAGATAAAACAATAGGGCCATGACTGAAATAATAAATGAATAATAAATGGTCTGAAAGGAAAAGGGTAAGGGAGAGAATGGGGGATGAGAGAATAGTAAAGGATAGAGGGGATAGAATAAGGGGAATAAACCAGATGATGTACCAAATATACTGAGCCGAGGCCATGTACTAGTGAGGAACAACTTATCACTGGCTTGTGAGATTAGACAGTAAGGGTTAGTCGGTCAGTATTGCCGAGTGGACCAGAGCTTGGAATCATGGACTTGACAAACATATAAAACATAGGTAGGGATGGTGCAGCCTAGCTAACTGCTATTAATATATTACTGTGGGAAGCCTCCCAGCTCTATGGTGACCACTGCCCTGTATCAAACACTGGAATCAGCAATCAATGATATCAAACAAGCCATTGCTGCATGACCAGCCTACAGTAACACAGCATTCCACCCTCTTTCCTATACCAACATAGTCAAAAATAGAGAAGCAAGTAACCAGATGACTCTTAAACCAAAAACCTCAGCTAAATTTCAAGAGAAGCAAATATTCATCTCACTGAAGAACTCAGACAAAGCTGGAGAACACTATGGAGTTGCCCCTGCTGTACTCACAAGAATATATGACAATGTGCTAACTAATTTCTTTACAGATCCCCAAAATGGGAGACTAGATATGCCCTCCCCACTCTGTAGTACCTCCAAATAGGGAACAGCATGGGTCATTGTAACCTATGGGAAACCCAAACCCATCAACCTATAGGTTTTTTTCCATAGGTCAATGGGTGTTGGGTGCATGCCACACCTACACGTGTTTGGCATGTGTATCTCATACACATGCATATATGGTATATACGGCATGTGCAGTGCATACACATATGGCACATTTGTGTCATATGTATGCATGTGTAGCACGTGCATGTCGTATATGCATGTGTGACACCGTGGGTTGGGCCAGGTTATGGGTGCTCTCAGCTTAACCCCACACCCATACCCAAGGATACCGACAGTTATGATATAGAGAAAGGACGTAATCGTAATATATTTAATCTCCCAAAGGCGAGGCAATGGCAAGGTTCTGGATGGGGCTTGGCTTCAACGTATTGCGTTGTGCCTACTAGACCGCACGGTCCCCAATTTTATAAGAGCGAGACAGAACAGAAATGAACAGAGGAACCTTGGTCTAAATCAAAGTTGATTTTCTGACTGAAGACTGAACTATGAGTACAACATCTTTTATACTACTTTCTAATCTATTAGGAGTCGAAGAGATTCCTATAATAGAATGAGAAAGCCGAGGATCGTGAAAAGCGAGAACAGAAATAATACATCCCAAATAATGATCTCCTCTGTGACATTGTGGAGTGATGTGTCACTCCAATTCCCAATGGAGTTACCCTAAGGAACATAATAGCGGATCGGATATGAAAGACTGAGTGGAATTGCGAATAGATGAAAACGGAGTGAAACGTAAATGAAAGGATATTAAACGTAAATGAAGACGGAATGGAATAGCGAGCATATGGAATGTGACGTAAATGAGTGGAGTAAATTGACAGGAGCATGTGATGCCAAGACGGATACACAATGTGCATATAGTCCGTGGGCTGAGGGCGTTATGTTGAATAGCAAGTGAGAGCGGAGTTGGGCTGAGTGGGCTAAAATGAATAGTCGGGCTTGCCGGCGTACGGTTCCTGACAGGTAGCCCCAATATCTTTGTGGTCAGATTAAGATCAATTTAGGTCAAATCTCACTCAGAGTTTTTGTAATTAGCAATAGAAGATGAATAGCTTCCCTAATATGAACACCCTATGACAAAACCTCTCAGAAAAAGTGAGCAATCACTGATTTAAGATTATATGTATCAAAATTGAGTAAATTTTAGATGAAGATAAATTCCTCCTAAATGCAATTCTTCTCCCTCCCTTATGTGGTTTGGCTTAAATGTTACTTATATATAGTAGTTTCTTTGTGAAAAACACTGTATCACTGGAATGAGAATAGACCTTGGAAAATCAATTTGTATCATATCCTGTATCAAGGAAGTCTACTATACTATAATGGCTAGTGATATGGGGAAAACCTACGGTTGTAATTGCTTTTTATTTCATTATTGTTCTACTGTAAATATGCCTTGTATTTATATGAAATGGAAGGTGATTGGTAAGACAAAAACTTCATGGAGTGAAGTTTAGAAGTCGGCCTAATGCGGCCATACGTGCAGTACACCTGCATATATGCAGTGGAAACTATATAGGTGAAAAATTCATAGGGGGAGAAGATGAAAATAGAGTATAATTGAAGATAAACTGAATGGAAAACCACATGCCAGTATATCCCCTTCCCAACATGCCTAAATGAGGTGAGCCAGCCCTTGGGGCTAGGTATGGGGCTGGGTAGACAGTGTGGTACAAAACCTGCTCCTAAATTCATGAGAATATTCATGAATGCTTCTCATAGTATATGGAGTCCTGGTATAGAGTCTTGCCTTGATTGGGTAATGGTTGGGGGAGATATTGGAGTTTTAGTGTATGAAATATGTATAAAATGACTCAGATAATGCCTGGATCTAATATTCTGAACATATTTTTGTGGAAAAGATAATTCACTCAAACAAAGGCCTAGAAGATTGCTATGGAATTACAGACCTATTATTTCAAGAGACAATCCTCAACTCTATATGTCTAATTTCTCCCAAGGTCCAGTCATAATCCACTAAGGACAATTGTTGGGTTATGTCCAGAATCCTACTTCTTGGCTGGAAAATTCCAAGGGAAGCTTAGAATAGGTTGAGAAATTACAGAAACATGCTTACCTGATTAAAGCTGTCACTGAGAAGCTAGGAATGGAGAAATAAGAGTATATATATCCAGGTCTGTGTCAGGAACTGGTACTGCCGATGATGCATAGGCTGAGCACTATAGTAATAGTGCAGACTCCACGATGCTGGTGGGAAACGGCCAAGTCCTACAGGCCAGTTGTAGTGGCTTGGCTTTAACATACTCGTACGTTGTGCCCTACTTTCTGTGCGTGCCACTGATTTGGGACAGAAGAGATACCTGGGAGAGTGCCAAGAGTGTTGGCCCGAGTAAAGGACTTTAGACAGGAGAAGGGAGGACAAGAAGGCATAAACCTAGTTGATTTCTAGAATGAAGAACCATCTACATACATTCACTACTTATATAGGTTAAGAAGCAAGATGTGGAACAGGGTGGCACAAGGAATGGAGAACAATAAGGTATGAGGAATGATGTGGAGGTATTGTCCACAATGATCAAGAATAGAACAAGGAATATGGACGAGAATAGAATAATGAAAATAAGATAATAGAAATGTGGCCAAGAATAGAATAATAGAGGGTGACCGAATATAAAACAATAGGGTCATGGCCGAGGATAAAACAATAAGGAAATGTCCCGAGGTAGAATGAGATGAGAATACATGATAGACAGGGTGGGATTAATGGATAATGAGTGAAGGATGAGTGGATGATGGATAAAAATGGGGAATGTGGATGGTGAATGTGCCGAGCCGAGACCGACGTACCAAGTGACTTGTATATGGTTTGGTCACTTGTGCGTGGAAATAGACTGATTGTCCGGCTGGCACCACCAAATTACCGATACCTGGTATGTGTACCTGACAGTCTGGATGACCCTGAAGGAGAAACTGTACCTGAACATCCAAAATCTAAGAATTACCTGCAGAAAATATTCCAATACAAGGTTAAATATTCAAACCCTATCAATATAACAATATTTTTAGTATTTAAGTAATTAATAATACACAATATGTATATATGGGGTTTACTAGTCACCCATAATGTGCATCTCATATTTTTGCATCAATAGAATGCAATGGTCTTAGTGATATGTAACAACTTCAAGGTAATTGTGCCTATCATAATACAATACCTTTCTGTGATAAATGTACCAAAAAAAACCTCCCAATGCAGTTAATAACACACTGTACTTATTGAGACACTATGGCTGACCTCTGAATGAGTTCAAGGAGATGGTTCATACTCCATGTATTTTTTTTCAAGCCACAAGACATCTTCTCACAAAAAAAATATTTATCTGCTGTGGAAGGAATGAGCTAATTTTAGGGGAATTAAATGAGCTTTTCAGGGTTGATAACCTATTTTTAGACTACATATAAGTTTGCAGTTGGGCAGTAATGGTTGGATTATCTAGCAAAGAATGGACCTTTATGTGATGTTCCTGAAATGACTTTGATAGCTCCCTTGTTTTTATCCATTAGTATATCTGTCCACCTCTCTATTTGGTTACAAATCCCTGATTCTCAGCTCACTCCAATGTCTTATACCATCCATTCTTGAGAAGTCAGAGATGGCATCCAATCACCCGGGTGCGTTTCTTTAGCAATATATTAAAAATTTCTCAATGTCTTGCAATTGGGCGCTTGGTTTAGGGGTATAACGTTCGCTTCGCATCTTTGATCTTGCGAAAGGTCCTGGGTTCAATTCCCAGAGCGTCCATTTTGTTCAAGTCAATCGCATAAACTTTTTTTTACATTCACTCTTTTTGCAGACTATGGTTTTATTTTCATATACTTGTGGAGTTTCAAAATAGAACCATGCCTCTTGACTTTCAGAGCGCTGTGAAGCAGGAAGAAGCCTATCTCTCTGCTGTCCACCCTACTCCTGACGACATACCAAGTTGTTTATCTTTACTGGACGAATTTTTAAGATGCAATGGTACGCATTTGCCTGTTTCACACGGAACCCGATGTCACTCACATCTCGTAGTTCTTGGTTCTCAGCTGCGAACCATCTACCGATATGGCCATGCTGCACAATGCAGCCCTAAATTCGATGACTTCAAATTCTGCTTGAGTCTGAAGGCGCTCTCGGCCGAGGAAAGACGAACGGAGTGGATTCGTAGACGTGCCGAGTGGTGGGCTCAACGTAGGATGACTCGAAGTAGTGAGGATGTCTGGGATATCAGAAGGTAGGATGCTGTCGAGTTATTATAAAATTACACACCCCTTAAGGCTGACTGACATTTGAACAGTGAACCGCTGCAGAATTTTCCTGGTCCACTCACTTCGATCCCTACGGAGGGAGGCAAAGGCGTGCATATACAGTGATACCTTGCTCTTTACACTTCGTACATTATCATGACATGGTTTCTTGCCATTGTTCCACTCCATCAAGCACGTCGGTTGGCTGTAATATTTCTATGCAGGGACCAAGAACTGCTGACAAACTTCAAAGCTTCAAGCCATCCAAATTGGCCCCCAAGTGGAATATTGATGCTCCATAAACATTTCACACTTCCCTTATAGTTAACCGAGGCAACCTCAGTATTTCTTGTGCGGTTGTCTCAATACCATGTGTTGTAATCACAGCCTGCATCAATCATGAAGTCTTTCAATGCTTAGGTCTGAAAGTACTGAGGGTTCAGAGAGCGCATCGTCGTCATAAAATTCATTGAAATGCTGGTAAATGTAAATTATTTAGCCACTATACAACCATTTGATAACAGATGGACCAAAGGCAAGTACAAGATGGAGATTCGAACCCTGCTTATACTTAAGATACACAAGAGGGAGGAACAATAACACATCCACGGGCTACGGGCGTCCATAATTACTTGGTCTTAAAGCGAACCACAAGCACGGTGACGTTGTCAGAAGTAAAGTTGTCCATTGCGAATTTAAGGAGAATTTTGGAAGCTTCCTGTGGGTCTTGAATATGTCGTACCAGATCGACTACTTTCTGATCTTCCGCCACATCCCACAGCTATTGAAAACAGCAGCATTGATATTTCCATGTCAGATATGAAAGAATTTACCACACGCACCCCGTCGCAAGCAATGACCAAAAATTCGTCCTCTTCACTCAACTCCGTCTCAGTGGTATAAGGTGATCCAACAACAAACTCCTTCATTGACGAGTCGCCCAGCGAACGCGTCACAGCCAACACACCATTGACTCTGTTATTCATGACAAACCCTCCAGCATCCATTATCCTTTTTGCTTCCTGCTTGTCGCTTCCCTTGTGATCATAAGTCAATCGCACAGCCTTACCCGCCCTACTCAAGACTGCTCTGGCATCTCCAACGTTTGCTGTGTATAGTACGCGTCGCAGCTGCGACTGCTGGGAGCTGGGAATCTCAAGAACATCCGAGGGAATGGATGTAGAATTAAGTGGGGATGATCGGGGCGATGATGTTGGCGAAGCTGGACGAAACGATTCTGAGAGCTGTTTGACGGCATTGCGTATACGGTCCCCACTTTTTCGCTTCTTGTCCATTCTACTACCAGTCAAACTCTCATCACTATCACTGCTATTCCGAGCAACATCCTGAGGGCAAGCAGGGGAGTCCACACGCTCAGGAAAAAAGCTTTGTCCGCCCTGAGGGTCTTCTAGCCGAAGGAAAACAGTCACAGCAGTGCAGCCAGAATGAGTCTGACCATCAGCCGCCAGCTGGGAGAGATAGGAATCAACAGAGTGGAACGTCTGATTCAAAACATCGGGGATAGTGGATGTAGGACCGCGCAAGGCGTCAAGTAAATACTGTGGTGGATATGCAGTCAGGCTCCATCTGATCTGATATTATCGAGTGGCCACATACCTCATGAAAATGCTGTCCACACCATTCTGCTGCGTGCTTGCCGGCATGGCCGTCAAAAATAGCGAAGTAGCCCTGCCCACGGATATTGGCAAAGTCTGCCACAAAAGCATATGCATCCTCCATGGTACGTCGCTGACCCTTATCCTCGGATATACCGATACTATATGAGGCGGAAACCGATGGATGTTGATTAAGAGCCTAGCGGTGGCAAAGACAAAATTAATCAACATGCCCTCCGACAATCAGAGAATACACACCCCATACGTGTCAGGTCCTGCAGCCCTTGTCACAGTCTTTGAATGCGCGTTGGGAGAGTCGTAAAAACTTGGAGGGAACATCTCAAGAGTCTTAGAAGATGGTGTCGATGGTTCGGTATTCTGCTGTTGAGGACTGAAGGACACATGAGAAATGATTAACTCGATTAAATAAGGCAGACCCGTACAGTGTTGTGCCATTCTGAGCCATATCAGAAGTGGCGTGTCCTGTGATCAGGACGAGGTGAGATATGCAGGCCGTGCCCTAGGCTATGCACAATTATGTTCATACCGTGAGACTTCAAAGATGGCTGTTCTTCGGCTCCCGTGTCCATAGTGTCGAAATACTAAGAGTTGACGGTTAGCCTAAATGTGGAGAGGTGGTATAAGGTGTGAGTGTCTTGCGGAACATTGTGGGCGTCGGGCGTCAGTAGTGCAGGTTTCAATGACGCAGCTTACTCAAGCCAAGTCCAAACACAGCATTTTCTCTCCTATTTATTTATTAGGGTCCGCCTTGACTACATATACGGATATATTTCAAAGCTGTAACTATATGTGTAATACAGCAGCGTGAAGGATCCAGTAGTTCGTGACCCAAGGCTCAAGAATGTCCCAAACCAGTGGTCTGGACAATACGGCGCTGACAGGGGGTGCAGGGCATCGCCTGTCATGGAGGTAAAGCCAGCGCGCTTTGAGAAGCGAATGGTGTCGAAGCAAGCAGGCAAGCCGTTGTGCTCTATTTGTAGGTCGGTGCCAGGAGCGGTGCTAGGTCGCAAATCGTATCCGAAATCCTTTGCTGCGTTCAAGTGCTGCAAAGGAAGAGGTAGTTGAGATGTTGAGATATAAAGCCGTGCACAAGTGACTAACCTTTAATCTCCTCTATCTCCTCGCGCTGCTCGTAATCTAGCACAAACTGCTTCAAGTGTTGCTGCTCGACCTTATCCTGAAGCTGAGCCGAACGTGTATGTACCGCCAATGTCGATGACGCTGGGATAGGAAGCTGGCGGCTCTGCGGTGCAGTGAAGACACAGCCTCAGTCGAACTGATGAACACATAACATACCTGGGTCTTCCCTCCCTTCTTAGAGATTAGGGTAAACTTCATGACTTCTTCCTGGTCAGATTCTAGCCCCTCTGTACCTTCTGTGCGTTTCTTTCGAATGCCCCCAGGTAACGCAGATGTATCCCATAATGCAAGCGCCGTCCTTTTATCGACTTTCCTAGACTCCCCAGAGGAATCTGAGACTAACTTAGCGAGCTCCTTTGCAAATTCCGTTTCAGCCTCTTCGGACGGTCCAAGACTCTCTTTCGTAGATAGAACAACAAGAGCATCTGGAGATGCAGGTCGGTCATGAGGCTAGGAAGAGAAAGATCAAATGAGGATAGCAATAAATTCCAAGACCATATTGTACTTGCCGTTTCTTCATCGCCAAAGCCTTCGTCCTCGTCCTCGTCTTCTTCTCGTCGATCATGTTCGTCTCCACTGTCATCCCCGCTGTCATCGCCATCTATAAAGAATATCAAAGTATACCCAGCGCACATGGATACCAGGGCGCACCTCCGCTTTGCGAAATTACAGAAGTAATTATATCATCTACTGCAAAGGCTGCCTCTTCAAATGTCTTGAATCGAACAAGTTGTGGGCGGACAGCCTCGAAAGATAGCAGTACCTGAGCAACCACAAGAGCCAAAGTAATCCCAGAGCCTCACCTCGAGAGAATCAGATAACATGAACTCGACGTCCATAGGTAGCGACTCTTTACACAATGTATACAGCTAAAAAGAGAAGAATTTAGAGAGTATAGCACCAAAGAAAGTACAAAGTACCTGGAAAAATGTCAAGAAACTATCAAGCTTTTTCTTCTGAGTTCCACGGTCGAAACACATTCCGCAAGTATCCAATAAAGTACAAACTAGGCGGATGCGGAAAAAATCATCGGGTGCATCAATGGCGCATGGCTGTCCTGGTAAGGGACGGCCTTCGGCTATAAATGGAACTTGTTTCAGATAGAGATGACGAGAAAAAACCACCATGCTCACGATGTCCAAAGGTCACCATTGACCACAATGTGTCGAAAATAATCCCGGACCCAATTAACCTGTATATGTAGAGTTCCCCGAGGTACTTCATTGTAGCGATGCGGCGCTGGTTCGTACTGTAAACATTTTGTTCGAGACCACGGCGAATGTCTTCGAGGACCTGGTCAACAACCGCTACAGCAAATCCAGGATGGTATCGTTGCAGGTCGTATGTAAGCATGGCCATGAGGTTGACACTACTATACTTGACCTTCCAAGGCTTGGTAAATGCGTTGTGAAGCACGCGACACGTCTATGTCCATCATTCGATGAGTTCGTTTCTTGTCAGGAACTTACTGCAAGCAGCACAAACCTCCTCATCTTCCCAGTCCAATTTTCGGATAAGTCTTAAGACCTTGTCAATTGTCTTCTTGACAAGAACATCATAAACCAAATGTCGTATAAAGAGAACCATTGGTGAGCGCTGTTTCTCTTCTCGTGGCGATCGTTCAGGCGGATTACACTTGAGACAATTATTCAATACAAAACATCATACGCAAGAGTGGACCGTCGCATACCTGATAATATGCATTCTCGAGCAAAAGCATTTGTCTCTGATCGAAGTGTTGCATGCTTTGTTTTCGCCTCATTAACTCGATCTGGGAAGGTTACAGCGTTGATACATAATTGAAGTGAGATTAAAGTAAATACCATGGTCTTAAACCTAGCACCGGTATCCTCGCTCCTCAGGAGGAACCTGCCACAGCCCTCCAGAAGTAACGCGACATTGTCGACATTGACACCCAAAAAATTGTCCAGACAGACTTTGAATATGTGGAGGATCAGATGAGACGGAAAGACGCGGAACTTGGTCAGTACGGCTATAAATGTCATGTTCTGGGAAACAAGTTACTTAAGCCCCTGGTTCCCAAGAAGAGAGATAAAAATAAAAATAAAAACGACAGGATTTACCTTGAGTCTAGCCTCAGAGAGTTCTTTGACTACATTCTTCTTCTTTTGAAGGTATCGAAATTCCTCATCAAGCTGCAAGAATAACATTTAGAAGTCAAGGAAGAACTTCAGCACTGATGAGGGGACTTACTATTGCAACGATGTCAGAACCAATGTCAGGCATATACTTATTGAGCGTAGCGATAAACCTTCCATAGTGCGGTAATAAATCGATGCGGTTTTTAGGCGCCTGGCCAAGGAACTACGCGTGAAGAGAGCAATGCATAAGGCACCACTTGTAAAACATGTCAAGTCACAAACCTTGACAACTCTTTTTCTCGCTGCTTTTGAATTCAAAAATGCAAAGTCGACAGCTGCCTGGTCGATAAGGGTCCGGTTTGTGGCATCAGGAAGTCGAGTTAACAGTGCCGTTAGAAGTTGAGACGGGCCAGGGGCTGCAAGAGTGGGTGTTGCTGGTGGTGTTGGTGTACCAGGCGGAGAAGCTGTAGGGGTGGGAACATTTCTTGAAGAAGTTAGCCTCGTAGAGTCGATGATTGAGAAGTAGACATACTCCTCATCCTCTAGGTCGGTAGTTTCAATATTTCCGTTGGTCATCTTGTGTACACCGTTTAGTTCCAATCCCTCAATTTCCTTCTCCAACATCTGGATTTCCGCTTGTTCTACTTCCTTCCTTTCCTTTTCCTTCGCATCCCGATCAATTTTAAGGTCGTCTTCTTTGTCTGCCTCTCCTTTTTTGTCGCTACCATCCAGGCCCAGAACACTCTTCGGAACAAAGTCACGTAAGTCCTGTAAATCTTCGAAGAACCGTCTCTCTTCCTCGTCCTCCCATTTACCACTCGCGGGGAACGTTGTCTCTTCGGAATCCTGCTGACCGCCCGAAGATGCGGAAAGTAGTAACACAGACTCGTTTTTTTGTGCAGTGGTCGGAAGAGAAGGCATAGGAAGGTAGAGCAGATCAGACAGACTGTGGGTAATAATTATATTAGGGTGTCTAACTTGAAATCAGAGATGATACACACGTTTGGCATCCAGTCAAAAGTTTTTCGTATCCCTTAGTCATCTTCTCGTATGCTTGTTGGCGGTCCTCAAAGATTTCTCCTGATCGTATATAAGCTTCATGGTTGCGCTTGTCCTGTTCTTGAAGGCGCTGCAAGGTGACAAAGATAAACATTACAGCATACAATGCGCATTACAAGTCACCAACGTTATGCTCCACCAAAAGTTTCTTTGACACGTTATCAAAGTATCCTTCACACATCTTCTTGAAGCGATCCCGAATGTCCTTCTCGACCAACTCTTGATCATCATTTCCTTGGGTCTGCGGAGTCTCCTCTTTTTCCATGGAAGAAGACAATAAACCTGGTTCAGAAGCAGATGATATTTGCTTGCTAGCTGGAGGGGTCACACTCATATATGGCCGTGAGAAGTACTTGAGAAAAGTGGTGAGTAGTGGAAGAGACGTGAGACTGGGGTCATTCGAGAGCTTCAAGTGTGTCAGGTTTCATTTTATTTTTTAATTATTTGACGCACCAAATCCTTCAAAGTCTTCATGATCCACTCTCCTCCGCTTCGCTCCGGCGCATCTCTGATTATGCCAACAAGGGCAAGCTCAGAGCATACACGAAGGACTGGACGTTGGCGTGCCACACGCGCACTTTCCTCTTTGTCACGTTGTTCCGGCGCGAGAGAGGCCAGTGCCGCGCGCAAAGGAGGTGCGAGAGTGGCTGCGAAAAGACCAATCACAGTGGGCGTGAACGATTTGGGAAACCTTCTATGAAACGCAGATATGGCCTAGAAACCTCGAGTTAAGCCACCGTGAAAACTAAGTTAGATAGTGACAGCAGACCTCAGCTGCACTCCAAACATCTTTCTCGGTCTTACACCTTCCGACACCTTCCACGGCAGCACTGGCAATCTCCTCTATATACTTCTCCAGGGACAGAGAATCGATATCTTTGAGTATTTGATCTCTGTTGTCACTGCCGATTGACTGACGCATTCGCTTGATGAGCGCGGTATGGCGTTTCAGCGACGAATCTAAAGCTTTAACGGGCTCATCTATATAAAGAATTATCAGTTGACCTGCAATATCTTATAGTTATACATAACCGATCGTGCCTTGGGTCTGAGCATTTAGCTCTCTGAGCTTCACGCGTTTCAAACGCCGTGCAATTTCCTCGTCCTCTTTCGTGTGTGGTGGGCCTAAAGTACCTGGATTCGTAGATTCCATGAAGGTTCTGTTACTCTTGACATCAACAATTCGAGGTAGAGCACGATGACGAGGTAGCAAATAACGAGTTCTTATTGAGGCTATGAGTCACACGTTGACGGCGTCTGGTCACGCTCGATGGAAGTAACTATTAACAAAATAATATTTATAGATATTTAATTCTCAAACCATACAAAGCATACACAAGTGGGGATATTACGAAGCCAAGAGTATTTTTTGACCAATATTTCAACGACGGTTATGCACCATACACAGCATTTGCGTTGGTTGCAAACACAGCATCGAGGCCATCCTGTTCGACCCCTAGCTCCACCAATGACTCTCGAGCAATCTCGTACCAATCGTTAGGGTCACTACCAGATGTCGAAGTCCAAGAACCATAAATAATCCTCTCATAACCGAAAGCTTCCACTGCAGGGCCAACTGTGCCACGGCGTCAGTAATGTCATACCCAGTGAAAAATCCATGAAAAAAGAGACTTACGGTACATCTTGACCCTTCGTTTCCATTCCTTCTTCTCTTTGTTTTCTTCCGCAGATGCAGTTCCATTACCCAACGCCTGAAGCGTCGCGGGGGTGGGTGCGTTCCAACGTGGAGGGAGAAACTTGATGTACACGGAAGGGAATAGGGAAAGCGATGCAGTGTCTGCTTGATATGCGCGATATGTGGGATGGCTTAATAGTTTGACGATAGAGATTCTTAGGTCATGCGTCGGGGGAAGAATATTCGCTATACAAAACTTAGCTGCTGTGGATCATATACAACAAAGTAATCAATGTACGTACACAAGATGATAGCTCCCCCTGGGGCAGGTTTAATTCCAGTTTCGCCAGAACCAAGCACTTCAGAGAGCAATTCTTCAAGTGAT
>QLPI01021789.1:0-16702 GCA_003314275.1 Chroogomphus rutilus
TGGACCAGTGAATTTCATGATCTTGATCATTGAATATGACCAACATGCCATTAATTTTGATTTCATGTCTACTTTGATAGCTGACCATGACAAACTGTGACCCTGCCAAACTGCCTATATGAATCAAGTGGTGATAGAGTTGACCAGATCTTCCACTCACTCAATGCTTGGGCTTCAGCTGCTGCATCCTAATGAACTATAACCTAATGATATGGATGTGCATTGGAATTGGAATGTTTCTCATTTCTTCATAGGATAAAATGCATACTGTTCATGATTCCACCAGTTCCTATCAATTGCCCAGGGAGAGAGAGAGAATCAATTATAGTGCTTGAATGTCAAGTACATGTACCGAGTGTCCGGTAATTTGGCAGTGCTGACTGAGCAGTCAGACTATGTCCACGCACAAGTATCCAAGATGCATGCAAGTCACTTGGTATGCCGGTCTCAGCTCGGCACATCCACCATCCACATTCCTTGTCCCTATCCCTCATCCACTTTGCCTCATTCACCATCCATTAATCCTACCCCATCTGCTCCTTACTCCTTGACCCATCTTACCTCGGGACATCTGACTATTGTTTTATCCTCAGTCATAACCCATTGTTTTATAGCCAGACACTCCATATTGTCCTATCCTTGGCCACATTCCTATTATTCTATTTTCATTGCTCTATCCCCATTTACATTCCTCCATTCTATTTTTGCTCATTGTGGATAATACCCCCACATGCTCTGCATACCTTATTATCCCACATTCCTTATTCCACATGTCGCTTTCTAAGCTATATAAAGTAGGACATACATGTACATACTTCCTCATTCTGGGTATTGACTAGGCTTAGGCCCCTTACCTTCTCTTTTTCCCTGTAAAGTCCTTTACTTGGGCCAGCACCTCTGGCACTCTCTCAAGTATCTCTTCTGTTCCAAATTGGTGGCATGTATGGAGAGTAGGGTGTAACACACAAGTACATTGAAGCCAAGCCACTACTTTTGGCCTGCAGGACCCACTTGCACCTTCAGCATTACCGACACTTGACATTGAAGCACTGAGTATTTATGGTGTACTTGAACTAAAGAGAGAGATTACCCTGCATAGTAGAAAGATGCAAGATGTTGAAGTGTTTTTACAATGGTTGTGCACCCTGCAGGATGGTCTCCAGGCATGTCTATCTAATAAAGCATGGGGGGCATGGCAGCAAAGTGAAATAACAGCAAAGAGGGGATTATCAGTAGGACTGGGGTGTGATGTAATAGCCAGGGGGAAACTAGAGGGCCAATCCCTCTGGGTGGAAGCTCAGCAAAAAATGAGAGCTGAGTCTGGAGGTGAGTGCTATGATAAAAGAAAAATCAGTGTCAATGAGGTGCAATGAGGAATAGTGAATAAGATGGGCTTAGTGTGTGGGCTCAGTCTGCAGCGCAATGTTATTATACTTTTCAAAGTATCCAGTGTCCTAAATGAAGGGTAAAGCCATGGCTATTGTCTTCGTGTCTTCTAGTAGCTGGGGGATAGAGTAGGTGGCTTTGCCTGCTTTACATCTGAGCTGTGCATGCTGTGTTGCATATCTGCAGTAGTGTTTGTGATAGTGCACCACCATCTCAGGCTGGTGGCAGCATTTGGAGAGGGTGGTATCAACCACCTTGATCTTTTTAAGGAAGTGGTTAAGGGTGATGTGCCTGGTGTGGCAGGGAGCAAAGCATGTTGTAGATCTTCTGATTGGGTAGTATCTTGTCAACCCTAGACATTTTCTGGAACTGAGGGGACTCAGACCCATATCTTACACCACCATTGGATGAGGGAGCTTTTCTGGCCTGTTTTGAGGGCCACAATGGTTGCTGGGAGATGCTTCTTTGGCAGGTGTGGAAGATGGGCAGCATTGGATGGGTTGCCTTTGGCAGCCTTTTTAGCCTGTAGGTCAGCCAACTCATTACCTTCTATCCCCATGTGTCTTGGGACCCATTCTAGATGGATGAGCAGTGGGTGTCTCCTATGCTTTAGCCTGCAAACAGTGGCATGAATCTCATCCAGGATATATTGGCCTAATTGCATATGGTTGTTTTGCAGCACCTGAATTGCAGCCTGATTGTCTTCCAACTTGAAAGTCTAGGGCTGGAAGTCATTTGTGTCTGCTGAGGTTTGGTACATTTGTTGAGCCTCAAGTATTCTTTTTTGAAGCTGTTGATGCAAATCATCCAAGTCAACTACACTCCTCTACCCTTTTCCAAGCCCATTTCCTGCTACCTGATCCAAGGTGATTTATTTTAGTCTCATCTAACCTGTTATGGTCCATGCCTCAGATCGGTCCAACAAGTGGCTGTATATCCCATCTAGGGAAATGCACGGGTCAGGCCAACCCGCACGGGTCACCGGGTCAGGTGTCCTTGGGTGTGGGTGCGGGTCAAGCCGCGAGCACCCGTGACCTGGGCCTAACCCGGGGCGTCAACTCCGACACGAATGTGACGAACGCGTACGTGCATGCGCTAACACGAACGCGACGCCCCAAACGCGACGAACGCGCATGCGACGCGACAAACGCGCCGTACGTGCACGTGCTAACACGAACACGACGCCCCAAACACGACGAACGCGCACGCAACGCGACGAACGCGCTGTACGCACACGCGATGCCATGAACGCGCTGTACGTGCACGCGACGCCATGAACGCGACATACACGACGTATGCGCACACGCCGTGACGTATGCAACACCCGTTACGTGCACGCGCCGCCACATACGCAATGTACGCGACGTATGCGCATGCGCCATGACGAACATGACGTACGCGCCGCCACATATGCGACATATTGCGTGCAGGTGCGGCGCACACTCGAGACCCGTCGACCCGTGGGAAAAAACCCATGGGTTGACGGGTTCGGGTTTCCCATGGGTCAGGTGCGGGTCACCCACATTTGACCCGTGGGTGACCCGTGCCATTCCCTAATCCCATCCATCCATTTTACAGCACTTCTGGCAGCACCACTGAAGATCCAAGCACTTTCCATCTGTCTGATTCTACAATCCTGCACATCCATAATCCTATGATCTGTGATGAGTGTTCCTGAGGTTCCTGAAAGTTTGTCCTCTTATTCTTTCCCCTTGTTTTTGACCTCTTGTATTCTCCCATCATTGTTCTTTATCCAGACATTAGAATACAAAGAGATCTTGCATGTATATAAACCTCCAGTCAACTGGACTGTTCGCTAGTTTGAATATCAACTTAGTTTTCCCCCATACTCACATTCTCTGCTTTTCCAAAATTAGGGACAGACAATTGAGGAGGATTCAACACATAAGTTGAAGCCAAGTCTCTCTGGCTGTGAATGCCCAGCACCAACTATTGTATAATCTCTATTACAAGTTGACTGCTACCCTTAAACACTGGCACTTTATCATCTGCCCATCCATGCATGCATCCATCTGTTTCCATCACTTGTCTGTCAGGGGACAACCCATCTATTTTCCTAAGCCAAGCACCAATTACCCATCTGGTAGACTGATACAGTCTGCCGAAGTCTTGGCACAATGGAATGACAACAACAGGCAAGAGAAGAGGTTTGGGGAGTGGGAATAGGGAGGACTCGACAGGCTCATCCCTAAGGGCCAATGACCAACCAACCTTTCTGCCATGTGCCAAGCTGAGAACCCAAGGCCCTGGGCCAAACTCCTGGGGTTGGGCCTGCAGGCATTTGGCAGATCATACCACCAGAACCAAGGGAAGGGTAGTATATGATGGTGTGGGTACAGGGTATATAGAGCATGGGACTCACTGGCAATGGGGCTTAAGTTTTCCTCTTAGGATTTCTGTTATGGCCCATGCCGCCAAATAAACCCACATTAAACCCTACAACTACCTGCACTATTTCCGGGACCTTTTTGACTGCTCAAAGCCTGAATAACCGCTTTCCGGATTTCCAATGCATCCATCTGAGGTTCTACGTTCCCGAACCTCCAAAGATTCCGAAGCCAAGGTTCCGCTCCTTTGATAGACAACACGCAGGATCATCGCATACCTTACTCCCTTGTTCTTCATTTTATATTGCCCCTTGTACTCTCTTCCCCCCCTTGTCCTTACTCGGCAAAAGATAGTACAAGACTAGATACATGTATATAAGTCACCAGTCAACTGGACTATTCGCCAGTATGAATATCGACTTAATTCTGCATCGTAGTTTCTGATTCAGTTCCGGTAAACTTTCCGACTTTCCAAAATTAGGGACAGACGATCGAGGAGGGTGCAACACATAAGTTGAAGCCAATTCCCTGCGACCTTGAACCACTTGTACTACTCTATACCATGAACAGTCCTAAGACCCCCGGTGCTTCCTGTCTTTCCGTTTCCATTCCGATTCCAATCCCGAACCCGAGACCTTTAGTCCCTCTGCCTCCAGAGTACGAACCCCCATTAGGAAACCACTCAGAACCCTCTGAAAACCCTTCTGGAAGCCTCTAGCTAAGGGCCAACATGTGGATTTAACAGTATATTCGTACTCACACTCCTGATCGTCATAATGTTGGGTCATGATTTTATTCCCCTGCACTTGTGCTTTGTTCTTGCACTTGTGTTTCTCTTTTGTGCTTTTGTCAAGCATCGGATACTGACAGACTTCGGTACTGCCGAGGGGTGTTGTCGAAAGGTCGGGTGGACTATGGCCAAGTCCTGCAGGCCAAGAGTAGTGGCGTTGGCTTCAACGTACTCGTGCGTTGCACCCTACTTGCCGTGCGTTGCGCCCTACTTGCCGTGCATGCCACTGTATTTGCAACAGACAGATACTCAGGGGGATGCTGAATATGCCGGCCCGAGTCGAGGACTTAACAGAAGAGAAGAAGGTAGAAGGGCCTAAGCCTAGTCGATACCCAGAATGAGGAAGTATGTACATCCATGTCCTACTTATATAGGTTAAGAAGCGACATGTAGAATAAGGAATGTGGGACAACAAGGTATGCAGAGCATGTGGTTGTTGTCCACAACAAACAAAATTAGGACAAGGAATGCAAAACGGGGACAGAACAATAAAAGATGGAACAATAGGGTCGTGACTCAAGATGGGACAATAGGGAGTGGCCGAATATAAAACAATGGGGTTTCGTCCGAGGATAATACAAGGACATGAAGTCCCGAGGTGAAACAGACCGAGGAGTGCGGATGGCGAATGTGCCGAGCCGGGACCGGCGCACCAAGTGTTATGCAGGCAACGCGGGTACTTGGTCGTGGATATAGGATGATTGCTCGGTCGGCACTGCCGGTGGATGGGTCTCGGTACGTGGACTTGACAGCTTTTCACTTTTACATTTGCGTTCTCTGGCGCTTAAAATAAGCGCCCATAACGACGCACCATTGCCCACCTTTGGGTCTTGTCTTTAGCATCCATATTGACAAGCCCCAAAGGCACTTGTTGCTCTGTGTGTCAGTTATCAGTCTTATTAGACCTTCCTTGCCATCACATAAAGCATGAGACCTATCACACGTTCGCAAGCCATGCAGACAATCATCCAGGCATCTGCCCACCATGCATCCATCCCCTGAGAACTGTCCGCCCCCAGACCAAGTTTCCAGATGCCTCAGACCCCAGCACACCCCCTGGAGCCTTCATCCAACTCCAGATTCTTGGACGCAGATCAAAACCTGCATTTGAATTTGACCAACCCATTCCTTGTGAACCACCCCCCGGCAACTCAACAATCGTCGCCGTTGGAGATGCCATCCAGTTTAGGACCATCCTCTGCAGCACCGTCAAACTCATCGGTACCCCCCCTGTTTGCATCTCCCCCCTATGTACCACCTCCCTTTGCACCTCCGCCCGTGGCACCACCGCCCATAGCATCACCACTCATTATACCACCTGTCATACCCCCGCTTGCTGCACCACCCCCTGTTGCCCAACCCCATGTCGCACCACCCGCCGCAGCACTGCCGCCTCCTGCACATCCAGGAGGGGCTTCCACCTTAGGATCCAACGTTGTGCCCGATCTCACTCAGGCCCTTGTTATACTGGCAAGCAACTTAGCCAGCCCCAGAAGATTAGCCCCCCATGCCGCCAAGGTCCGGGATCCGGATACCTTCGATGGATCCGATTCGAGGAAACTACAAGCCTTCTTAGTGCAATGTAGACTGAACTTCCGTGATGGCCCTGACACTTTTGACACCGACAGCACCAAGGTAACCTATGTACTGTCGTACCTGACCGGTAATGCCCTGGACTGGTTTGAACCAGCCCTCTCCGCCCCTGACGAGCCAGACTGGCTCCATGACTATGAGGAGTTTGTGAATGAACTCAAAACCAACTTCGGCCCCCACGACCCAGAAGGAGAGGCCAAAGCAGACCTCGAGAACCTCTGCATGCATGATAATCAGCACATCACGAAATATGTAGTCGAATTCAATTGACTAGCCACCCACATCCACTGGGGCGATGCTGCACTTCGTTGCCAGTTCTACAACGGACTCCCCAGCAGGATCAAGGACGAGATCTCCAGAGTAGGAAAACCCCACTCCCTACTCCAACTCCACCTCCTGTCCCAATCCATCGACACCTGCTACTGGGAGCGATGATCAGAAATCGCCAGAGAGCCCCCCTTCCACCTGGAACTTCGACCGCCCCTACGACAGAGGAAGGACCCCCATGACCACATATTCGGCCCCTAACATGGGCAATAAGATGGCCAATGTAGGCCAACCCGTGACCCCATCCAGTGGCAGCAGGACTACCACAGATCTTTCGTCCAAAATCGGAAAAGACAGAAAACTTACACCATAAGAATGGCAACGCCGCTTCAAACAAAACCTCTGCCTCTTCTGTGGCAGATCAGGCCACTCAGCCAAGGAATGCCCAAGATCCACCACCACAGTCACTAAAGGACAAGCAGCCTCCGTGACAGAAGAGGTTGAAGAAGAGTCTGAGATGTCGGACACTTCGGAAACTGAGGAATAAGAAGCTAGGCTCCTGACTCCGGCATCAGTTGTTCGTGTTGAACACCGACTATGCCAAAGGAAGTAAAACAAAACAATGCATCCAACTTTTTCAGGAATATGACCCCCCATGACCAATCGTCAAAAAGATTTTGACCCATTTCTGCGGAAACACTCCGACCCTCCGAACTCCGACCCTCCGAATCTGACCCTCCAAACCCCATCAGAATTATAGTTGCAAGGACCATATGCTCACCCACTACGATCCGTTGATCGACAGGGCATTGAATACTACTTGTTTAGATTCATCCTAACTAATTCTTAGCACCATGGAGCCAGCAGTCTTCACTCAGCGCTCAATCTGACCCACCAAAAAACTCTGCTCAGGAAGAACCCTGAACACTGTGGAATCCCGTACCATCCCTTAGATAAAACGGTACTATGTGTAGATTCTCTTGGACTAGAACTCTTCTTGTTAGAATGTTAATAACGAGCTGAACTAATTAACATGATTCAACTGAGACTTGAATTGCAGGACATCCCCCAAATCCCGATGACACTACCGCCGTCCAGGCAACAATCTGGTGAACAAACCCCATGAATGCCATGATCAGCATGACCACCAACAAATACTGCGATCAGTATGACTACCACAAACACTACAAATCATGACCCCAACTACAGGAATTGGGCAGACAAGGAGACGTCTACCCCAGGAGGAGTACGAACACCCGGAAAACAACCCACATCGGTTAGAAGTCCTAACACTTCTCCTCGAAACCACCCCGGTGCCATCTACAATCACACTCATGACCCAATTATACAAAACAATTCATTCATTATAAACATGGAACGCCCCAGGTCCTGATCGGAACCAACCTGACCAGAGCACAAAATAGTTCCAACCTGAACCAGCCCCGGAGGCTCACCCCCCTAACCTCACCTCCCCGAACCACCCCACGGACCCCTCACACCAAGCAACCACATCCCACAACTGAGTCACTTGACAGAAACTCCCCTGGTCTCTGAAGAACGAATATCACCCAAGAACTGATCATGGAGACCACCCCCCGCCTGATTAATCAAGGATGACAACATGTCAACAAGATTCCGAGCCAGTGTGACCTCCCCCAAACGCAGTTCCGACAACTCGACAATCCACCAAAGACAGTGGTCAAGTGCTACTAGAAGACCCTGGAAATAACTTGAGTTTGCCTGGAATGTATCTAGATGGGCCAAAAACATGGAAATCCGATCAAAAGCTTCCAGACCACCCACTTCTACCACTAGACCACCGGGAACAACACCCTGTCCTGAATGACCACAAGGGTGGTTTCTGGACGGTAACGGGTCTAGGAAACGCCCCTGCACTATGGGGAGGTTAAATGAGGGAGAAGCCAAACAAATCCAAACAAACCAAGGGAATCACGAATCGCGACGGCATGAGCCTGCAATGCTGCCACATCAGCATCAATGTCCCGCAGGTGTCGTACTTCATCCTCAAGACTCCCTTCAGATTCCACCGACGATGCCCCGGAGAGGAAAAAACGGGAAAGAATTCCAAAACTTCCCAAGGGTCGGGGATCCATGTTCTCCATTGAGGAAAGGCCCCTTCCAGTTCTGTGAACATCCCCTTTTTATAGGCAAATGAACCATCAGCGCTTATCGATCAAAGCATCCCAGGAAACAATCAAGAAACTCCCACAGTAATGTCCATCTTAATTACTGCTCCAATTAAGCTTAGGACCTCGAGGGCTTGGTCCTAGTGGAGGGATACTGTTATGGCCCATGCTGCCAAATAAACCCACATTAAACCCCACAACCACCCACACTGTTTCCGGGACCTTTCCGACCGCTCAAAGCCTGAATAACCGCTTTCCGGATTTTCGATGCATCAATCCGAGGTTCCGCATTCCCAAACCTCCAAATATTCCAAAGCCAAGGTTCCGCTCTTTTGATAGACGATGCGCAGGATCATCGCATACCTCACTCCCTTGTTCTTGTGGATTTAACAATTTCCCCCATTGCTAGGTGAAGTTCCTTTCTTGTATGTATACATACAAGAGTAACTGAGACTTAGGATTTCCCCCATTGCTAGGCCCTGCATGACAGACCTCAGGTACCACTAGGGTTGCCCTGATATTGTCCACCTTGTGACAATCCAACCATCCAACCTCTATTCTCCTGCCAGCCACAGACAAGCTAACCCTCCTGTGGAATCCTATAAAAATATATTAAAATAAATGCCTGAACCCCAGACTTAACATAGCCATACCACCCTCTTCCAGTCATCCAAAGTCTAATCTTTGTACCTGATTGCAAAGTCCATTCTCTCTCTTCTATATTTCTGTGACAGATGAGGCCTTTTCTTCATCACTACTTCCTTCATCCTATTTTCCCTGAGGTGTCTGCACACTATCTGTCTGTAAAGTAACAGGTTTGTTGGTGATAGTTAGGGAAGGCATGGGTTGGGCCAACCTGCATGGGTCACTGGGTCAGGTGTCCTTGGGTGCAGGTGTGGGTCAAGCCAAGAGCACCCAACACCCATTGACCTATGAGAAAAAACCCATGGGTTGATGAGTTTGGGTTTCCCATGGGTTGATGGGTTTGGGTTTACCATGGGTTGATGGGTTTGGGTTTCCCATGGGTTGAGGGTTTGGGTTTCCTGTGGGTTGATGGGTTTGGGTTTCCCATGGGTTGATGGGCTTGGGTTTCCTGTGGGTTGATGGGTTTGGGTTTCCTGTGGGTTGATGGGTTTGGATTTCTCATGGGTTGATGGGTTTGGGTTTCCCATGGGTTGATGGGTTTGGATTTCTCATGGGTTGATGGGTTTGGGTTTCCCATGGGTTGATGGGTTTGGGTCACCCATATTTGACCTATAGGTGACCCGTGCCATTCTCTAGTGATAGTTTGAAGTACTTTAGACACTTATATTGCTGTTTCAGCCTTCACAGAGGTAATAAGCTTGACTGTGTGTGTCAAGTACATACTACTGAGCTTCAGTTCACTTGGCCATACCAGCTGAATTCTTACCATCTAGTCCTGTATACAAGTGACAAATTTATTATCCACTAGTACATGGTCTTAGCTCAGTACATTCAATTCATATTCAGTCCATCTATTAGGATATAGAAAGGATGTAGTTGTAATTCAAATGTAATATCTCCCAAAGGCAAAGCAATGGTAAGGTTCTGAATAGGGTTTGGCTTCAACTTACTGTATGGCTGAACCAGGCATATACTGAATTGCCTAATAAGGAATGGGGAACTTGGCGGTGACATCTCAATACCATCGCCCTTTCCTTAACTGAAGTAGAATACATGGCTCTTACTGAATGTGTTGAATAAGCAAATTAGATGACTTCCCTTCTTAACCAACTCAATTTTAATGTTGACCTCCTAATCATAATATACTCCAATTCCCTAGGTATACGTGCAATAGCTTCAAATAATGTTTATCACAAATTCACAAAGCATATTGACATCAAGTACCATTATATTTGTGATGCTATCTCTGCTGGTCAAATCAGTGTCAAAGCTGTATCTACAAAGAACAATACTGCTAACCTCTTAACAAAAGCTCTACCTTGTGACTACCACCAATTTATTTACAAAATATTTGGTCTAATCGATGACTCAATCGTGGGAGAGTATTGTAAAAGTAAGGATACTTGATCAACCTTTGAATATATTGATCTTTTGTTCTTATTTGTTATACTCATTCTTTATTTCATTACTGATAACTTCTTGTTATATCTATATAATAAGAAACCTTAGTATAAGTAGCTACTACATGTACAACAATACTTCAGACTCATCTGATATTGTCTTAGTTCTTGAACCTATATTTAGAAGATTGCTTTTCCAACAGGATGTCCACTAGAAGACTTGGGGAGGTCAGGGCAATGTTTAGAACAAATTTTTGAGATGGTACCAATGCTGACACCAGTAAAGGATAATATTTGATGAGCAGTTTGGCCAGAATTAGGGAATGGCATAGGTTAGGCCAACCTGCATAGGTCACCAGGTCAGGTGTCCTTGGATGTGGTAGGGGTCAAGCTGAGAGCACCCACAACCCAGCCCAACCTGCAGTGTTATATGTGTGCATATGACATGCACACACCACATGTGTACATATATGACACCAATGTGCTGCATGTGCCATATGTGTATGTGCTGCACACACACATGCAGGACACACACTTATCACACATATACAGGTGCGGCATGCACCCAACACCCATCAACTCATGGGGAAAAACCCATAGGTTGATGGGTTCAGGTTTCCCATGGGTTGGGTGTGGGTTACCCACATTTGACCCATAGGTGACCCATGCCGTTCCCTAGCCAGAATTAAGTCTAGAAATGACTATATTGAGTTTATCAATAGAGAGAGTCCTCATAGAATAATGTGGTTGAAGTTGTGAGTTGTTGATGCTTGTTTGTACAATTTAAGCTTTTTATATATGTCACATGATTTCTAGTCATATGACATAAGCCAATATCTCATTAAAAGCCTCTAATTTTGGCTTTTTTCACTCATTAACTATCCAGTAACAAAACCATTTGAATAAGAACTTGGATATGAAATATTCATATGTACAGTATAGTAGACTTCCTTGATACAGATTTCAGTCAAGCTCAATTTTAGCTCAAAATTTTGTAGATTAAATTTTAAAAAAATTATATAACAGTTAAGAAGTGTCTTGAGAACACCTTTGCTCTATATTATGGGGGCAAAAAGGCTGTTGTTGCAGCAGAGTAAATTTTTTTGTGTAATAGGTCAAAATGTCACGCGTAGGGGTCCTTGATACAAGCATGACACCTAATTCTCCGTGCGTGGAATTTGTGGCCTGGTGTGATTAGTCATCCATTTCTTTGTATTATTAGCATGTTGCATGTCACACTTTGGTAGCTCCAATATCTTTGTGGTCAGATTAAGGTCGATTTAGGTCAAATCCCACTCGGAGTTTTTGTAGTTAGCAATAGGAGATGCATAGCTTCCCTAATGTGAACACTCTATGACAAAATCTCTCAGAAAAGTTGAGCAATCACTGATTTAAGATTGTATGTTATCAAAATTGAGAAATTTTAGATGAAAATAAATTCCTCCTGAATGCAATTCTTCTCCCTCCCTTGTGTGGGTTGGCTTAAATGTTGCTTATATATAGTAGATTCTTTGTGCAAAACCCTGTATTACTGGAATGAGAATTGACCATTGAAAATCATTTTGTATCAAGGAGGTCTACTATACTGTATAGGAAGACTATAATATGATGAGTGTCTGTGTATCTAGGTGTACAAAAGGAATACACACCTCAGTGAATAGGCGGTTCACTGAGGGGCTGCTATCTACTCGGTTGACATACTGTATATACGGTCCCGGTCAAACATGGCCAGGACCTCCATACCTTACTGTGTTCTATGCTTATCAATCCTTACTCCAATACTCCCCCTTAAGCTGAACGCAGTCCAACCATTGTATTCAGGCACAAAACCTTGTTCTGGGGGAGAGCTTTAGTGAACATGTCAGCCACCATGTCATTGGTTGGGACATAGTCAACATGAATGAGTTCCTCCTGTACCATGTGATGGATGAAGTGGTAGTGGATATCGATGTTTTTTGTCCAGGGATGGTACTCATCGTTCTTGGTAATGGAGATGGCAGAGACATTGTCAAGGTGGATTGTGGATGGTTTTTCAAGTGGCCATGCAATTTCTGCCAGAAACGTGCACATCCAGAGTGCTTCCTTTGCAGCGTGAGCAGCAATATACTCAGCTTCAGTAGTTGACAATGCAACAATCAGTTGCTTCTTTGAACTCCAAGAAACTGCTCCTCCATCTATGGTGAACACATACCCTGAGATAGAGTGTCTATGCTCCTATGAAGCCCAGTCCACATCCGAGAAGGCCTCTAGGCCTTTTTGTGCTCCTCCAATGATGAGGCAGGTGTCCTTTGTTCCCTTAAGATAGTGAAAAACTCTTTTGACCACTTCCCAGTGTGCTCTCCCTGGGCTCTGCATAAATTGCGCCAGGAAAGATATGGCGAATGAGATGTCCAGGCACATGCCTAGCACCATGTACATGAGGGATCTGATGGCCTCCCTGTAGGGCATGTTTCACATTTTGTCAAACTAACGAGGGGTGGAAGGGGATTGGGACAGTGATAGTTTGTGGCAGGGGTCAAGTGGTGTGCCAAGTGGGTTAGCATCCTGTAAGTTAAACCTCTCAAGTATTTTCTCAATATATGCATGTTGTGAGAATGAGATTGTGCGCATCTCATGATCCTGCTTCACCTCTATTCCCAATAGCCAGCTCAGGTCTCCAGGATCCTTGATTTTGAGGACAGTGCACAGTTCATCCTTGAATGTGCAGATCACGACTTTTGAGTTGCCAGCCATGGTGAGATCATCAACGTCTACAGCGATGATGAGAGTGTCCTGACCGGCATACCTGTGGAGTACAGCATGCTCAACTTCGCAATGCATAAATCCAAACCTGTACATAATGCCACACAGCATATTGTACCACTCTCTTCCTGACTGTTTAAGGCTGTAGATCGTACAGTTGAGGTGGCAAACATGACATTCCTGTCCAGAAACTTCATAGCCTTTGGCCTGGTGCATGTAATCTGTCTCTGTAATCGGGGTGTTGAGGTATGCACTGTCAATATCGGTCTGTTCAAGCTCCCAGTCATTCCTGACTGCTATGGTGGCAATGATGCAGATGGCAGAAAGTTTGGCAGTGGGAGAGAATGTTTCGTTGTAGTCTATCCCTTCTGTCAGGGAAAAACCTTGCACGATGAGCCTGGTCTTGTAGGCTACAATGTTACTCTTCATGTTGTGCTTGTAGCGAAAGACAAGCCTGCTGCCAACAATGTTGGCGCCCTCTGGGGGTTATACAAGATCCCACATGTGTAGCATTGCATGCTGGTCCAGCTCCCGCTTGTTAGATAGGTCCCATGCTGGCCAGTCCTCACATGAACATATGTTGTCCAGGCTAACCGGATCAACTCCCACACTTTGGGTAGCCGCCGCCATCGCATGTTCTAGCGAGCAGTGCATCATTCATTCGTCCTCTATGCTGACCTCCTCTACTTCCTCCAGGACTGCTAGGGCCATGTTCCTGGTGGGGATGGGCAGCCCCTTAGGATATATGGGGGCATTTGCATGACTGGTGCTGCTGCCTGTGCCATCGGCAATCCCATGCATGTATGCAGATGGCTTCCACGTGCAGTAATGTCAGCAACAACAAGAGCTTCAATATCAAGGAGTGGAAGAGGGAAATGAGCAATGATACTTGTTGGTGTAATGATGTCAAGCTTCAGGACTGCCAAAGATATGGGCGGGCAGCGGCCAAGTCCTGCAGGCCAGGAGTAGTGGCTTTGGCTTCAATGTACTCATGTGTTGTGCCCTACTTACCGTGCATGCCACCGATTTGGGACAGAGAAGATACCCGGGGGTGCCAAAGGTATCAGCCTGAGTGGAGGACTTTACAGAGGGAGGAAGAGATAAAGGGCCTAAGCCTAGTTGATACCCAGAATGGGGAAGTATGTACATGCATGTCCTACTTATATAGGTTAAGAAGCGACATGTGGAATAAGGAATGTGGACAATAAGGTATGCAGAGCATGTGGGGGTATTGTCCACAACAAGTATAATTAGAATGAAGGAATGCAGACAGGGATATGACAATGAAAATAGAACAATAGGAATGTAGCTGAGGACATAACAATAGGGAGTGCCAGACCATAAGACAACAGTGTCGTAGCCATGGATAAAACAAGGACAGGATGTCCCGAGGTGAGATGGGTCAAGGAACAAGGAGTGGAATGGGTAGGATTATTGGATTGGTGAATAGGATAAGATGGATAAGGAATGGAGATGAGGAATGGGAACGAGGGATATGGATGGTGGATGTGCCGAGCCAAGAATGGCATATTAAGTATGTAGCTTGGTCACTGGCTGGGTACTTGGTCAGCACTGCCAAACTACTAGGCCTTGGTACGTGTACTTGACAATTGGCCAGCTCAAGACTGAGCTTTAACTAATTACCTAAGAACTGCACATATGGTCTGGCAGAGTAGTGGAGTCCAATAGCAAGTAATAGAGAAAGGAGTGGAGAAATCATGACATTACCCCCCCCTTTAAGGTCAATTTCCTCATTGATGATGCATGCATTGTCCATTGCCTGTCTACTGGGTGATCCAAAGTACCGGGTTGGAGGAGTTAGCGCTCGTTTGTTATCCCTCCCACCTAGGGAAATGCACGGGTCAGGCCAACCCACATGGGTCACCGGGTTGGGTGTCCTTGGGTGTGGGTGCAGGTCAAGTCATGAGCACCCGTGACCCGGGCCCAACCCAGGGCATCAACTCCGACACGAATACAACTTACACGTACGTGCACGCACCAACATGAATGCAATGCCCCGAATGAGACAAATGCACCATACACGCACACGACACCACAAACGTGATATACATAACATATGCACATGTGCCACAACGTACATAACGTATGCGCATACACCATGACAAACGCTACATACGCAATGTACGCAACATATTGCGTGCGGGTGTGGCATGCACCTGAGACCCATCGACCCGTGGGAAAAAACCCATGGGTTGACGGGGTTGGGTTTCCCATGGGTCGGGTGTGGGTCACCCACATTTGACCCATGGGTGACCCGTGCCATTCCCTACTCCCACCTGCAGTCTCATCTGAAAGAGGTAGTGAGAAGAAGGTAAACGACCCCTGCACTTGTCCTAGCCATTGTGCTGGTGTGCACGATTGGTGGGGCATCCTTTTTGTGAGAAGAAGGTAAGGCAGGGGTCGCGGATTGTTTACATAGTTTTCTTGTTTGCGCCGGCATGCGTGTAACCTTTCCTGGACCCAAGACTTCTGGAGCTCTCTGCTAGACATGGGTTACTTTTCTTCATTGTGCCGGTGTGCATGGTGATTACAGGCCTTTTTCTCATCACGCCGGCATGCGTGGTGACTCGGTTGTTTCTTTTACAGGGTTTTTCTTGTTGTGTTTGTGTGTGATCACACTTGTACACCTCCCAGTCTCGCTCCTACATTGTTGTGTTGACCTGCACCCGCACCTTTCATTGTCGTGCACTCATTGTGTCGAGTTGCCACACCTACCACCACCACGCATGTTGCACACGTGTCACATTCATTGTCCTGCATGTGTTGCACTCGCTATTGCGCACTTGCTGCACCAATTCGCTGTACCCAGACTGGCCATGACCACCACTGCTGCATCGAGTCACACCACCCACCACCACCATGCATGTCATGCACATGTCGCATTCATCATCGTGCATGTGTCGCCCTTGCCATCATGCACTTGCTGTGCCAACTTGCTGCGCCCAGACTGGCCATGCCCACTACTGCTGCGTCGAGTTGCCATGCCCACACTTGCCATACCCACCACCGCACCTATTGAGCATGTCATGCATGTGTGTCAAGTACACATACCGAGGTCCCGATTATTTGCCAGTACCGACCGAACAACCACCCTACGTCCATGTACAAGCATCCACGCAGCATGCATAACGCTTGATACACCGGTCTCGGCTCGGTACATCCGCCATCCACATTCCTCGGTCCGTTTCACCTCGGAACTTCCTGTCCTTGTACTATCCTCGGTTACCAGCCTTGTCTTATAGTCTGGCACCTCCTATTGTCCTATCTTCGGGCACATTCTATTATCCTGTCTTTTATTGTCCTATCCCCGCTTTGCATTCCTTGTTCTAATTTTGATCGTTGTGGACAATGACCACATGCTTT
>QLPI01021828.1:0-14055 GCA_003314275.1 Chroogomphus rutilus
CAATACCCAGGACACAAACATCCAGGCAGAACTATTAACACATCATTATCTTCATGTACCTTTCCCAGCACATTTCTCACTTAGAAGAAGATCCCATCCAATCTACACTCAGTTATATATGATAGGAGATGCAGTCTATTTCCCAGAAAGCCAAGCACCATACATATTTCTTAGAATGATGTCTAGACCAGCATATCATGATTGGAGTAGAGTGGAATATGAGGCAGAGTTCATGGCACCATCCTATCCTGATTACCCCACCTACTCTATTTGACTTACTCTTAACCACAAGATGAGAGTGCACGACCATATACCCATTAGTCCTCTTACTCCCAGACCCCTATCCTTGGATTGGATACTGGAGAAATTGTAGAAGATATGTTGCCTGTGACCTGGAAATACTCCAAGATGACTCAGTCCCCTGACTCATCCTAAGGCCCCTCAGGAGTAATAGACAAGGTTGTTAGATGTTTATTGGTGGACTTCCTTATTGTTTCTTTTATATGTTTCCCCTTTTCTTGGCTTGAATCAGACCTGTTTCCTATTCTGTTAGTCTTTTCTTGTTGTTACTCATCATCCTTACCTTTTTGGTTAGTCTCCCCCTATCATAGCCCCTAGCCCCCCTATTCATGCAACCTTGATGCTGTACCATTTCTCCAGAGTTTCTCCATAGTTTCCTCTTTTGTATACTTTATTCTCATACTTTGTCATTCAACTGACATAGCCAACCTCTCGCATCATTTTGCATCGTTGCTTGGTTTTTGTATATAAAGGCCTCTGACTCATCTCTGTAATAACAAGTTCACAAGTTAAAGCTCCAAGTCTCTAAGTCTAAGTCAAGACTAGTCTAGAAACTTCTAGACTATTGTACACAAGTCCAAGTCTAAGCCAAAATCTTAGTCATATGTGACATTATCACAGTCACATCCCTGTCACATCATGTCCTCATCACTTACATTCTATTTATGTTTATACATCGCCATGTCACAGACCTTAATCCAGCTATGCCAAACAACTGCCCTATATCCCACCACAGAAAAGGACCAGTATGCATAGGCATTTAGGTATTAAATACCTAGAGCAACTCTACAGCACACACAACATATGACATGAACATGCCGTATGCGTTGTGATGAGATTATGAGTGAATTGCAGTAGGTTTGAAGAATTTATAGCCAATCTATTTATTTTATCTCCTCAGTGTAGTCAACAACTGAGTGTATATTCGGAAAATATACCTATTTATTTTATCTTACAAAAAGAATAAAGAGAAATTAGCCTTAAAGGCTCGTACAATATATTATACAACTCACCTCCTCAGTGTAGTCAACAACTGAGGAGGGAAGCATACGCGGGTTGTGTTTCACCCGCATATACCCTGCAACCGGCCCTTGACCCTATCGAAGGTTTGAGCCAGGCTGCCGGTTCCAAATCCAGGGAGCTGGCCATGCACGTCACGTCGTGCATGGGTAAGCGCCCGTAAGTAGCATACATAGTAAAGAATGAATAACTCCCTCAATATTGAGGGTAGAAATACAAATAAATGTGAGAAAAATTCAGAATTCAAAAGCGCACAGAATGATACTGAAATCGATATATAATTACAATATATTGAGATTGGTCTCTCAGGGGTGAGATGCAGATTTGCACCCTACACGTTGTACATGTGCGTGTCATATGTGGGTGTGTATAGCACATTGGTGTTGGTGCATGTGCATGTGGCATGTTGGTGTCAGCATGTGTGTGTGTCAAGCTGTCAAATTTGGGTAATGTAGAAGATGAGGATGGGTAATGGCCAAGTTCTGCAGGCCAGAAGTAGTGGCTTTGGCTTCAACGTACTTGTGCATTGTGCCCTACTTACCATGCATGCTACCAATTTGGGACAGAGGAGGTACTCAGGGGTGCCAAAGTGCTGGCCCGAGTAGAGGACTTTACACAGGAGAGAGGAGACAAGGGGCCTAAGCAGTCGATATCCAGAATGAGGAAGTATGTACATGCATGTCCTACTTATATAGGTTTAAGATGCGAGATGTGGAACAGGGTGGCATAAGGAATGGAGAACAATAAGGTATGAAGAATTATGTGGAGGTATTGTCCACAGTGATCAAGAATAGAATAAGAAATGTAAGCAAGAATAGAATAATGAAAGATGGCTGAGAATAAGATAATGAGAGAGTGGATGAGAATAGAACAATGGAAAATGGCTGAAGATAAAACAATAGGGCTGTGACCAAATAATAAAGGAACAGTAAATGTTCCAAGGGAGGGAATGGACAGGGAAAAAGAGAATAGTAAGGGGTGGAGGGGGTAGGGTGAGAGGAGTAATCCAGATGATGAACCGGTTGTACCGAACTAAGACCATGTGATAGTGAGGAGTGATGTGGGTAAGGGTCGGTTGGTCGGTATTGCCAAGTGGATTGGAGCTTGGTATTGTGGACTTGACAGTGTGTATGGTACGTTGGTGTTGGCACATGCACATATGGCATGTCAGTGTTGGCATGTGCACATGCAGCATGTTGGTGTCGGCAAGTGCATGTACAGCGCATTTGTGTTGGCACATGCATGTCGTATGCATGCACATATGGCATGGTTGTGTTGTACATGTGTGTGTGGGGCACATGCATGTTGTATGCATGTGCATGCATGAATACTTAGTTGAGGTGGTGGGTTGGGCCCAGGTCATAGGTGCTCTTGGCTTGACCCACACCCAAACCCAAGGGCACCCAACCTGGTGACCTGAGTGGGTTAGCCTAACCTGTACTATTCCCTAGTGGCAAGTGGGTGCAATGAGAAAATGAATAGCCAGTACAATGGCGTATAAACAAGCAGCCAGTGCAAAGTACACAGGTGTGGCTGGTAGCACAATGGTGCGTGAACAAGCAGCCAGTGCAAAGTACACAGGTGCAGCCAGCAGCCAGCACAATGATGCGCAAACAAACAGAGTACAATGGTGCATGCATGATTGAGCAGTCAGTGAAAAGTATGCAGGTGCGGGCGGCAACCAGTGCAATGGTATGCAAACAAACAGCCAGTGCAACGGTGTGCAAACAAGTGGCCAGCACAATGGTGTATGTACGAAGGTGCAAGGGCAGGTGCAGGTTTGAGGGCAGGTATGAGGGTGGTACGAACAGTAGGTGCAGGTACATGTAGGAGTGTGGGGGAAGGTGCAATACTGAGTGGCCAGCACAACAGTGCATGGACAAAGGTGCAAGGGCAGTTGTGGGTGTGAGGGTGGGTACAAGGACAGTGCCAGCAGTGAATGCAGGTGTGTGTAGGGGTGTGGGGGCAGGTGTGGGTGCAGGTGTGGGTGTGGGTGCAGGTGTGGGTGCAGGTGCAGGTGTGGGTGCAGGTGCAGGTGTAGGTGCAGGTGCAGGTGTGGGTGCAGGTGCAGGTGTGGGTGCAGGTGTGAGGGCTGTGTAGGCCAGCACAATGATGTATAAGCTAGGCCAAGGGGTGTGCAGGTGCAAACATATGCAGGCACAATGAAAAAAATGAAGTCACTGCACATGCTGGCACAATGAGAACAGAACCTGTATAAAAACACCAGAGTCGCTGCACATGCTGGTGCGATGAGAAAAGGACCTACAATCATTGCACATGCTGGTGCAACAAGAAGACAATCCATGGCTAGCAGAGAGCTCCAGAAGAGGCCATTCTAGGAAAGTCAATATACACACCGGCGCAACAAGAAAACCAACTAAACCAGTTGGCAACCCTTGCCTTACCTTCTTCTCGTAAAAAGGATGCCCCACCAATTGTGCATGCCAGAATGATGGCTAGGACAAGTGCAGGGGTTGCTTACCTTCTTCTCACCACCTCTTTTGGACAAGACCACGGGTGGGAGAGATAATGAACGAGTGACACAGGCGCTTATCCAACCCAGTACTTTGGATCACCCAATAGACAGGCAATGGTCAATGAGGACATTGACCTTAAAGGGGGGGTAATGTCATGATTTCTCTACTCCTTTATCTATTACTTATTATTGGACTCTGCTACTCTGCCAGACTATATGTACAGTTCTTAGGTAAATAGTTAAAGCTTAGTCTTGAGCTGGTCAATATACCAACAAGTATCATTGCTCATTTCCCTCTTCTGCTCCCAAGTATTGAAGCTCTTGTTGTTGCTGACAGTCACCCACATTTGACCCATGGGTGACCTGTACTGTTCCCTACATGGAAGCGGTCAAGGAGCTTAGGGGAAGGAAACAGTGGATCAGACAAATCCACCAATCTTCAGTGATGATACCCACCACTGTTGAAACACTGACAGACAAAAGGGGATTCACAATTGAAGCACTCCTAGACTGTAGGGCAATACGGTGCTATATTGATGATGGCTTTTCAAAAGCAAAGTGTTTGCCAATAGAAGACTCCCAAGACCACTACTAGCTACACTGTGGATGAAACCCATAATGAAGGAGGACCAATAACCCATACAGTGACCCTGAGAGTCAGGATAAAGAACCACTCAGAGGTCTTCCCTTTTGCAGTCACCAATACTGGAAAAATAGACCTCATTGTTGGCTTCAACTGGCTTTAGAAGCATAACCCTAGAAGCATAACCCAAGTATCATCTGGAAGACAGGAGAGATGACATTTGACTGATATCCCTTGGAATGTGGAATGTCAAGAGCAGGTGTAGAGGAGGATGATGCAGGAGAAGAGGAGGGAGAAATAGAGGAGGGAGACTATATATGTGTAACCCAGATATATGCAGAGGAGGAGAAAGGATGTGTAGCTTGTAGAAGCTAGCAGAGGAGGTACAGAAGGAGAAGAAGAGGACAGTGGAAGAAATGGTGCCAGCACATTACCTAGAAGAGTTTAGGGGGGTCTTCACAATGGAGGGGTTTGACAATAACCTTCCCAAATGATGGTGGTAGGACCATGCAATTGAGCTAAAGCCAGGGGCTGAACCATTCTCAAGCAAGGTATACCCACTCAGTCTGGAGGAACAGAAGCAGCTAGATGAGTTTTTATAAGAAAACCTGAAGTCAGGGAAGATCCAACCATCCAAGTCTCCTACTGCATCACATTCTTCTTTATCAAAAAGAAAGATGGCAGCTTGAGGCCAGTACAGGACTACCAATGGCTGAATGCGATGACAATCAAGAACCACTATCCACTGCCACTGATTTCTGAAGTGATCTACAAAATGCATGCATCTTCACTAAGCTATATATTAGATGGGGATACAATAATGTTCAAGTCAAAGAAGGAGATGAACACAAAGCAGCCTTCATCACTAACCAAGGCCTCTTTCAACCACTGGTCATTTTCTTTAGATTGATATTAGGAACTGTATGCTGGCATGCCCGACTATTCATTTCAGCCTGCTCAGCCTAACTCTGCCCTCACTTGCCTATTCAACTATATGCCCTCAGCCCTTGAACTATATGCACCTCATGTATCTGTCTTGGCATCACATGCACCTGTCAATTCACTCCACTCATTTATATCAATCCCCACATGCTCACAAATCCGTTTTCACTTCATTTACATTTAATACTTTCTTCATTACATTCTGCTCCACTTTCCTTATTTGCGATTCCATTCTATCTCTGATATCCGACCTGCTACTATGTTCCTTATAGGGTAACTCCATTGGGAATTGGGGTGACACATCACCCCTCAATGTCACAGAGGAGATCAAGATTGGGATATAGTATTTCTGTTCTTGCTTTTTACGATCCTTGGACTTTCTTTATCTATTATAGGAATATAGTCGACTCCTCATAGATTTGAAAGTAGTATAAAGATCTTGTACATTCAATAGTTCAGTCTTTAGTCAGATAATGTCACAACCACAATACCATGCTCTGATTTACTCAGCAGTACCGACCAACCAACCCTTACCCATATCATCCCTCACAGTGTGTGGTACACTTGGTTCATCATCTGGTTCATTATCCCTATCCCACCCTCCTATTCTTTATTATTCTTCCACTCCCTGTCCTTCCCCTTTCCTGTTTACCCTCGGGACATTCACTATTCGTTGCCACTCGGTCATGGCCCTATTGTTTTATATTCGGCCACTTTCTATTGTTCTATTCTCACTCACTCTTTTGTTCTCGATCATATTTTATGGTTCTATTCTCGTCCACATTCCTTGTTCTATTCTTGATCATTGTGGACAATACCTCCACATGATTCTTCATACCTTATTGTTCTTCATTCCTTGTGCCACCCTGTTCCACATCTCACTTCTTAACCTATATAAGTAGTGAATGTATGTAGATGGTTCTTCATTCTGGAAATCAACTAGGTTTATGCCTTCTTGTCCTCCCTTCTCCTGTCTAAAGTCCTTTACTCGGGCCAACACTCTCAGCACTCTCCCGGGTATCTCTTCTGTCCCAAATCAGTGGCATGCACGGAAAGTAAGGTGCAACGCACGAGCACGTTGAAGCCAAGCCACTACAACCGGCCTGCAGGACTTGGCCGCTTCCCACCAGCATCGTGAACCCGGTACTATTACTATGGTGCTCGGCCCATGCATTGTTGGCAGTACCAGTGCCTGACAGATAATCAACTAAGATTTCAACTAAGCTTTCCGTCCATTCATCTTAGACTTAATTCACATCCTTGCTCTTTACGAAATTAGGGTCCAGTGCAATCTGGTGGGTACAACATTAAAGTTGAAGCCTTTCCCTACCCCAAACCTCACCATTGCTTCGACCTTGGGAGATATTACATTTATTCCGACTACATCATCTTTTCATATCGTAACAATTGACTAACTCCCCTGCAACTGTTAGGGAATAGGGAATGCTCCCTATTATTTTTAGTCATTTTTCAAGCCAAATCAGCCTGCAGAATCCAAACCTCTCCTCAAGAAAATTTCCACTTAAATCAGCCATATCTTTGCAACTAAAAAATATTATAATGTTTTTGGCTGGCTAATTAAGAGTGAATTACCTCTAGTAATTAACTCTTAATTATCAAGGAGATTGAGCCTACAGATAATCATAAAAACATCTATATTTTTGCCTATCAATGTGTGGACCAACAATGTACAACAACTATGGAGCCAATTACCTAAATCTACAAAAGTGGCTCCAAACTCCTGGCTCAAGTTCTCAGTCCAAAATGTACAACAAATTCCTGGACTTACATAAAAGGTCAGTCCAGAAGCATGACTTACATAATATTAATATTTTGTGACATGACCAGTTATGGGAGTACCAGTCGTGGGAATATTATATTTCTTTTATTGTAAAAGTAGTGACAATGGTAACACAATGACTCTACAAGCTTCCAAGGCTTTCCAATTCCTTCTGAACACTTCTACTAACTTCATGAAGGAATTGCCTTATCAGGAGATTACATAATTAGCTTAGAATTAGTATAAAAGAAGCTAGTTTTGTAGTATAAAATAAAAATCTTTTTTACCCATAATAATGTATATGATTAAATAAGTGCCAGCAGCACTCTCATAAGTGGACCAATGTCTGCTTAGGTAACTGGTCCAAAGACCGGAAGCCACACTCTACAATGAGTCTGAAAACTTGTTGATTAGGTTTATTCCAAAGAGTAACCCTTTGCTTTTGCTACTGAAGTGGCAGGATACCCTCATAACTTAAATCCATAAAAACTAAGAAAAGAACTAAATCAGATAAAAAATAGAAAAATGGAAATAAACCTAAACCAGTCTAGAACTAATAGTTTAACACTCTTAAACTATTAATTCTATATATAATAGATGAGATGCCTGACAAGACCCCCCTTAAATATTCTCATTGGACAAATGACCTGGATCAGAATTAATAAAGACAGTTGGCACAGCTATGTGAGATTTCATTAAATCTTTATTGTAATACTCTTGCAATAACAGACTACGTGAATCTCTGGAGTATGATTTCTTAATTGGGTTCTCCATTAAAATAGCCTGTGCAGGTGTATTTTATTATCCTCCTGCATCTTGTTAGAGAACATGACTTGCCTTGGTTCACACCAAAGTTTTGTCACAGCTTCTCAGGTTCCAAAACAGCAACATTCCAGATGATGATGAATGAGATCTTCCACAAATTGATCAATGAAGGATGTATCAGCACCTTTATAGATGATATCATGATCTACTCAACAGACTTAGAAGAACATAGAAGAACAGTCAAGCATGTCTTGGCCCTGCTACAAGAACACAATCTATATCTCAACCTGGAGAAATGTGAGTTTGAGAAGGAGAAGGTGGAATATCTAGGATTGGTAGTGAGTGAAGGGAAGGATGGACCTGGTAAAGGTGGAAGGAGTGAACAGGTGGCCAGTTCCCAGGATGAAAAATGAATTGCAGGAATTCTTGGGTTTTGTCAATTTCTATCATCACTTGGTGAGTATTGCCAAACCACTACATGAACTAACAGGAAACAAGCAACAACAGATCAAATGACAGAAACAAGTAATAGTGAAGTAGAGAGGAAATATAAAAGGAAATATAAAGGTAAAGTGACCAACTATATACTATAATGGATGTGCAAGCATGTGGAGAGATGAATGTAATATGGTAGAGCAATATAGTATAACCATGATGCCAAGATGGAAATAGGCTGAATATATGAGGTATGCTTGTTCAAGTGAGGTCTAGAGTATAGGGCTAGAATGTTGATAGACTGAATAGGTGGGATTGAATAGATGGGGATACTGGTAAAGTGGATCCTAATAATCCTATCTTGGCATCACATGCTATACACTATTACTCCACCTGTTACAATGTGAAAGAATGATGTAATTGTAATTATACATAAAATCTCCCAAAGGTGAAACAATGGCGAGGTTCAGGGCAGGGCAAGGCTTCAACTTGTATGTTGCGCCCACCAGATCGCACAAGCCTAATTTCGGAAAAGCGAGACAGAGAATTAACTGGTAGAGAATCAAGGTTGATTATCTGACTGAGGACTGAACTACTGAAGTATAAGATCTTTATACTACTTTCAAATCTAATAGGAGTTGAATAGATTCCTATAATAGAATGAGAAAGCTGAGGATTGTGAAAAGCGAGAATGGAAATACTACACCCCAAATAATGATCTCCTCCATGACATTGGGGAGTGACATGTCACTCCAATTCCCAACAGAGTTACCCTAAGGAACATAATAGCGGATCGGATATAAGAGACTGAGTGGAATTGCGAATCAATGAAAGTGGAGCGGAACGTAAATGAAAGGATATTAAACGTAAATGAAGATGGAATGGAATAGCGAGCATATGGAGTGTGATGTAAATGAGTGAATTAATTGACAGGAGCATGTGATGCCAAGATGGATACACGAGGTGCATATAGTCCGTGGGCTGAGGGCGTATTGTTGAATAGCGAGCGAGAGAGGAGTTGGGCTGAGTGGACTGAAATGAATAGTCGGGTATGCCGGCATACGGTTCCTGACAGTATCCCCCCCTTACGGCTGAGTCCCATGAGGCTGCAGAAATGAAGTTCTAGAACAGTGGCCCCATTGGTGTTCGGAAATGCGAAAGCGTATAAGAGTGACTGTGAGGGAGTTTGGGGGGTAACCATCGTCAACATCACCAATGGAAGAAGAAACATTCATCAACCCCTCTTACATCTGCAAACTCATGGGCATGTACAGCTCACCTATTGTGTCATATCTCAACACCCCTTGTCCTGCTGATATCCCCACCCCTTTGTCGTCGACCATTGAGCATGCCAGGGCTCAACTCAAAGAAGATTCACAAGGCACCATTGACATGAGGGTGCCGTGGATTGAAGGCTCGCACTCAAAAAGTGCAAAGGTAAGTAATGCCTCCTCTTTGTGATTCAAGTTTTGCTTATCGTTGTTTCCTGCAGTACACTCGCCTCAAAATGCAAGGTGATGACACCGACAACCTCGTCATGTTCTATCGTGACGCGAGATTGGTTGAGGATGATGAAGATACCCCTTGGATTGAGGGTTGCAAATCGGATGCTCCATGTGATCGATGCGTCAAGCGTCAAAACACGTGTCTGAGGAAGTGGGATGGCAAGTTGGATCTGGGTGCGTGTGTGTGGTGCAGTGAGAGGGAGGTTGGTTGTTCCATAAATGTGTGAGGTAGGGGCACAAGTAAGAGAAAAGGTAAAGGAAAGGCAAGGAATAATGAGGTTGAGGGAAGTCCGAGGAAGACAAGGGTGAGGGAAGGTATGCCAGAGGTTCGGAATTTGGATGGGCCGGGACCCTTGAAAAGGGTGAGGATGCATACTCCCCTTTTTCAACCTTCAAGTTCTCCATTGTCATCCCCACTTCCTGACCCTTCCACCCTCCTACTACCATCGGTGATAATGACACCATGACTAAGGGTGTCAACCCCTATGCCTTCACCCCCTCCACCGCCTCCTACTCCTGCACCTCCCACTCCTCCTCCTCTACCGCCAATGCCATCTCCACCTCTTCCCTCACTGCCCCCCGTGGTTGTCCCCCCTCCTCCCCCTGTTGTCCCCACACCTCCCCAGCCCTCACCAGTTATCGCCTTGACTGCAGCTCTGGTAGAGCTCAAGCACTCCATTGATGAACTTCGGGATGAAGTGGCAGACAGTAAGCATGAAAATGCCAAGCTGAGGGTGACTAACGAGGAATTGTGAGCGGAGGTGAGGAACTTATTGTTGCAGATAGGTTATCGGTTGTCCAGTGCAAACATAGTGCAGGAACCACCTAGGATGCGGGGAACTTGGGCTAATTGGGCATTGAGGTCTGGAAATCCGAGGAGCATATTTGATGACTTGGATGAAGATGGAAAAGTAGAATTAAGATTGTAGAATAGGAATAGTGATTTAATTGTAATTTTTTTTGAATTTGACTTGAACGTGATTTGTGAAGGTTCGGAAATAAGAGTCGAATTGGAATAAGGAAGGATGGAATGGAAACTGAGGTTGAAACTTGAAAATGGAAGAAGAAGCTGAATTGCAAGTTGGAATGAGTGAATCGGAATTGAGGTTTTTTTTTTTTTTTTTTTGAACTTGAAGACAGAATGAATGGAACTGAAATGCGAGAGTGATAATGAATGGAATGAGCAAGAGTGAATGGAAGAGAAATTGCGAGGTGCTTATGGAATGGGTAATGGTCCAGGTTTGTCTGGATACGACTTGTGAAAGTCTTGAACGAGTTCCGAAGCATGATTGAGTTCTGTTGCAAGGAGCCATGAAGTTTCTTCGTCTGTGCCTTCATATCCTGCCCACCGCACTAAGTACAACAACTTGCATGCCATACGTCGATTATCGATTTTCAAGTCAAGGATCTTGGATATCTTGAATTCGGGTTTGCCGTCGATTATGACTGGGGGCAGAGGTGGTTGAATGTGATTAGGAATGGGATTAGGAGAGGCTGGCTCGAGCATTGAAATGTGGAATACAGGGTGTACTGCATTCATGTAGCCTGGCAGTTTCAGAGTAACTGAGTGAGTACCGGGATGTGCAATGATTTCAAATGGACCCAAAAACTTCTCAGCTAGCTTTTTTGCAGGACGGGTAGTCCTGAGGAATTTGGCTTTGATAAACATGAGACTGCCAATAGGAAAGTCTGGAGATGGAAGTCATTTAGCGTCAGCTGAGGATTGGTATATTTGTTGAGCATCGAGGATATTGGTTTGAAGTTGCTGGTGCAACTTGTCCAGGTCAACTACGAAGTCTTGCGCTCGTGATGAAGCGAGGTCATGTTCGGGATGAATGGTGAGATTGGGATGATAGCCTTTGTTGGCAAAGAAAGGCGAGACTCCAGTGGTGGCACTGGGAGCATTGTTATAGGCGAACTCTGCAAGGGGTAATAGTGAAGCCCAGTTGTCTTGTTGATAGTTGCAATAGACACAAAGGTACTGTTCTAATGTCTGATTAGTACGCTTGGTCTGGCCATCACCTTCTGGGTGATAGCCCGAGGTAAAATGCAACTTCATGTCGAGGGCTTTCCTGAGAGAACACCAGAAGTGGGACACAAATTCCGAGCCTCTATCTAAAGTGACGTGAGAAGGAATGCCATGTTTGGAGAATACATGAAGTACGAAGAGTTCTGCGAGCTGAGAGGAAGTGATGGTAATGGAAGTGGGAATGAAGATAGACTGTTTGAAAAAGCGGTCGACTATGACTAGGATGGCCGTGAATCCCGAGGATATGGGAAGCTGCTCAATGAAGTCCATGGATATTGAGTTCCAGGGTTTGTCTGGTACTGGAAGCTGTTTGAGTAATCCATACGGCTTGTGACGTTGCAATTTATTCTGCATACACATCGTGCAGGACTTGCAGCAGTCTTTAACAAATGAGCACATGCCAGGCCAGTTGTAGTCGTGTCTGACAAGGTCTATGGTTTTGTTAATTCCGAAGTGTCCAGAAAGAATGTGATCATGCTTATGTTGTAACACATGTAAGCCTAAGTCTTGGGCCTCGGGAACATAGATGCGATTGTCAAATAGCAACAGACCATTGGAATTAGTCTGCTACTTTGGGTTGTCATTATTCGCGAGGTGTTTCTGGGCTAAGGAGTTGGAAGGAAGATGATGTCTGATGTCGTTCAGGATGCGCTCGGTGTCCATAAGAGTCGAGGCCCTCAGTATGGGTTTGACAAGGCTCGTGGCTTGAAGGGACGTGGTCAACTGATGTTGAGAGAAGATGGGTTGAAGGTTTTGGGGATTAATGGTGGTGTAGTTGCTCATCCCCTCCTTAAGGTAGATGTCCCATCGTCTAGTGAGCGAATCAGGCTTAGTGCCCAAATGACCTGGTCTGAAACGGATGACTAGATTAAACTGAGAGAGGTATTCCAACCACCTAGCTTGACGTCTAGTCAACAACTTGGTCATACAAAAGTACTCCAAACTCCAAGTTCTTATGATCGGTGATGACATTGACAGGGTTGCCGGAACCTTCCAAGTAATGACCCCACTTTTGAAAAGCTTCGAAAATCACGAGCAGTTCTTTATCGTGAACATCGTAATTGAGTTCTGGAGAGGTGAAAGTTCGGGAATGAAATGTGACAGGATGAAGCTCGCCGTCTGGGGAGTGTTGAGAGAGTATAGCTGCTAAAGCGTAATCTGACGCATCTGTCTCCACAATCAAGGGCAAATCAGGAGTCCAATGAGTTAAGATGGGGGCAGATGTGAATGCCAGTTTCAGCTTATTAAACGCATCTCTACACTCCTCACTCCAGTTCCAAGCCAGACCTTTGCGAGTGAGTCGAGTAAGAGGAGTTGTAATGGAGGAATAGTTGAAAATGAATCTTCGATAGAAGTTCCCAAATCCGAGGAATAATTGAATGTCTTTGACTTTACATGGCTCGGGCCATTGAGTGATGCATTTGACTTTGTCTTCCGCCATCGTAAGACCTTCGGGTGACAGGATATATCCAAGGTATTCAACAGACGTTTGGTGGAAGGAACATTTGTCTTCTTGAGCGTACAGGTTGTGTTTCCATAATCGTCGAAGGACTTTGCGAACGTGTTTGATATGCAAGGATTCGTCATTGGAATAGATGAGGATGTCATCCAAATAGACTATGGTGCAATTGTCTAATAGGTCGCCAAAAATATTGTTCATGAAGTGCTGAAATGCAGCAGGGGCATTAGAAAGTCCGAAAGGCATGACAAGCCACTCAAAGGATCCATAACGTGTCCTAAAGGCTGTCTTCCATTCGTCCCCTTCTGCAATTTGAACGAGGTGATAGGCGTGTCTGAGGTCGATTTTGGTGTATATACGAGCTTTCTTGGGGGCGTCTAAGAGGTTGGAAATAAGGGGAAGTGGATAACGGTCCTTCTTTGTAATTCTGTTTAGACTGCGAAAGTCTACGCAGAGCCACAGGGAGCCATCCTTCTTGCGTATAAATAGTACTGGGGCGCTGTCACGACCATACATCGTGCTTTGACTTACTCGGCAGTACCGACCAACCGACCCCCACTCACATCATTCCTTGGCGCATGGTTTCGGTTTGGTACACCCGGTTTATCACCCGGTTCATTATCCTCTTCCCCAACCCTTATTCCTTATCATCCCTACACTCCTTTCCTTTCCCCCTCACTCATTTACCCACAGGACGTTTGTTGAATTTCTGTGGTGCTGAGCAAGGACCGCGGACAGAGCAACTGTTTGACTTGAGCGAA
>QLPI01021834.1:0-21453 GCA_003314275.1 Chroogomphus rutilus
GACTTGGGATGGTTGTTCGGTCGGCACTGGCGAATAATGGACCTCGGTACGTGTACTTGACACAAACCCTTGATACTCGTCGTACCAATATCCGGAACCACAGTTGGGTTTATAACCTCATATATTATATTAAACCACTACACATTACACTTGACTTGCGAGAGAAGTACAAATCTCAAAAGCAGTGCTTTGGTGCCCAGACCGGTTCCCCAGAATGGTGCCTAAGTGGAGGTGAAACCCGGGACTTAGCCTAGGGTAGATCATCAATAGCACAAGAGTTTCTCTAGCAATAAATAGAATAAAAATCATCTTAAAATCCAGGGACTTATTATCCTATTTTTAGTGTCAACTCTCTAATATTCTATCACAGGAAACTCCATAGAAACCTAGTTTACCACTCCAAACAATAAATGCTACCTGTGTGATGTAGAGTATGAATGACGGGGATGTCAAACAGTGATAAGGACCCCTGATTCTCAGAGTTCTATCCAGTCCAGAGATGATACCGAGCCTATAGTCATTCTTATACTCGGAATGTGGTGCCATTGAGACCACAGTATTTGCTTTGTAGGGTCGACAAAGCCTCAAAAATTAGCTTGGACTGAACTTGGCCTTCACATTTTCCCATATACCACATCACTGAACTTTGATCGAACAACCTGCACCCTAGCTCAAATCCTCTTCTTATCCTTCTCTTAGGTATATACACAAGCGCTCCTGTCATACTCCATATTCTGTACCATCTAGAACACCCTTCCTCCCACTTCATTACCACCCAATTGGAATTTGGGATAAGAAAGGCTCTTTCTCAGAGGTGACATGGTTCACCGCTACATGACATTCGCGCTCTACATTTTCTCCACCCTCCCCACATCCGTGAGGGGTACAATATACCATGATTTTATATGTTTCTATTGTATCTATATCGTCCCAATTCCACAACAGACATTTTCAGAACAAATTCATGCCTAACACTAATCCAAGTTGCAGACAGTTCCATATAAATCATATACATCTGGGGACTCAAAGATGACTATTCAATGGTTTTTGAAGCTGTCATGCTCATATCAAAGAAAGAAAAGTGGATATTTCAAAAGACGGCCAGAAAATAATTCACCTTCACTTCTCCGTCCATGTTATCTGCTTCCTACCCACCATCGACTCCAAACACCATATAAGTGATCGAAGAGCTGGAAGTGGGGCATGTGGAGTGGCTTTTGGTTGGTGATGGCCTGGTATTTTGAGTATAAGAGACGATATAGTGGACGTGTAGCACACGCATCAACTTCTGAAGTCAATCTGGTTGAACATGATGGTGATTGTGGTCAAGTGGTCGCCTCATTCTCACGATCACAGCCCATGATCCATATGGCACCGGAATGGCGTAATAGGCACAATATGGCATCCCTGTGGCATAGCCGGATCAAGCTGATAAAGTCTAACCTAATCTGAGTTTTGGCGTAACTCTGATTGGTGTGATTGCCAAGATGTACCCGATCATATGGTACCTCTGATGTGATAGAGCCATGCCAATATCGGGCCGGTGTAACATGCCAAGTCATACCTGATTGATTGCCGTTCACTGACGCCGAAGTGATCCGAGGCTGTGATCGACCCTGATTGATGCGATCGCAATATGTACATGGACCATGCCAAGCTGTGTCTCAAATCTAATGGAGTCATCATATTCCATTGGTGCCACAGCCCTGATTGGTGGGTCGTCCACTTCCAGTGAGGGTCCAGCAGGTCTAATCTGATCTGTTCTCTACGATCTTGTTCTGTCTCTGGAATAACCCTAATCACTTACCGAATTTGTGGCGATTCAGGCCTATTTAATCTCATATCCATGATTGTGCCCGAGTGGCGGTGCTTGCCTGACTGTCAGGGCCACTTCTGTCACTCTCAGCACAACAGGTCTGAACTGGGTGAATGGCATGATGAACAGTACACATTGGGTAAATTAGCATTACTCTGTGGCGTAACTAAGGAACTCTAATCGGAACAACTCTGTTCTAATGGCCGGCAACACTACCCTGATAATAGCAAAAATTAACAGTTCAAGCTACTCTCATGGGTCCGAGGAGAACGCCAATCGAGTCTCACATGCAGCATGACCCCGAACATCCTCCAGGACATTCTCACAAACACTAGTCAGGCTGTGTCATGAGTAATATTCCATTCTATATATACAGTCATTTGCAGGATATTGTTAAGTACACGTACCGAGGATCCGATAACTCGGCGGTACCAACTACAATACTCCATTAGTAACCAAGTACGAACCATTCAATGAGTTGTTCTTGGCCAGATGCACATATCGGTCACACCCCTCATTCCTATGACCTACTCCTCACTCCTTGGTCCGCCTCACCTCAGGACTTCCTGCCCTTGTGTTATCTTCAGTTATGGCCTTATTTTACAATCGGGCATTTTCTATTGTACTAGGGCACGTCCTATTATTCTGTCCTTTATTGTTTTATTTCCACCTTACATTTCTTATTCTAATTTTACTTGTTGTGGACAATAACCACATGCTCTGCATACCTTGTTGTCCCACATTCCTTATTCCACATGTCGCTTCTCAACCTATATAAGTAGGACATGGATGTACATACTTCTTCATTCTGGGTATCGACTAGGCTTAGGCCCTTCTACCTTCTTCTCCTCTGTTAAGTCCTCGACTCAGGCCGGCATCCTCAGCATCCCCCCAAGTATCTGTCTGTTGCAAATACAGTGGCATGCACGGCAAGTAGGGCACAACACACGAGTACGTTGAAGCCAACGCCACTACTCTTGGCCTGCAGGACTTGGCCATAGTCCGCCCGACCTTTCGACAACACCCCTTGGCAGTACCAAAGTCCGTCAGTATCCGACGCTTGACAGATATAAAATCAGTCACAGGCACGGCCAGTGCTGATTGAAAGGAACGGATCCAGATATAGCATGATCAACGAGTAGATTGTGATAAGCTATGGTGAATGGTGTATGGATCATGGTTGACGAAAATTGCGATATCCCTGAAACTATGTCTGTCCATCCCAGGACAATGACGGAATGTAATCTGTTCTCACTTATATTTCTCTCAGAACTGTTACTGAAATATCAAGTATAGAATCGGACGTCGGAGAAAACGCAGAGATAAATTCAATCTGCAAAAGAAAAATGAGGTCGAGTGTGATATCGAGCTTTTGAGGAACGAGCAGATGAAGAAGTCACAACGGAGCAGTGATGGCGACTACAATGCAACGACGATGGTGGGAGAACCTTAACCAGGTAAGTTTTTTGAAGCCACAAGTTTACACCAGAGACTGGACGTGTAGTAATGTGGAACTGCAGGTTGAAACACAGAGAAGATGATGTGAGGATGGCACAGCGAGAATATGAGGGTTGACGGATGGGTGGGTAACGACTACCTCACAGCGGGTAGGGCTTGGTGGGCAACACCAAAAACAATAACCATACTTGAGGAAATCCATTACCATCAACACACCCCACAAACGCTTCACACACCTGCTCATGACCCTGCTGCACCACTATGTTCGGCAGCCCCACGTCTCCAAGCCGCCCCACTTGTGACTGCCTTACTCTGCCCCTTGATTAGACTTAGCGAGAGGGCATAGCTGGAGAGAAGGGACTCAATGTGTTATTTTCCTCGACTCTGATTTCAATCTGGAGTTATCATGACTGTTAATGAAGAGACTCCGATACGTTTCACAAAGCTGTCAGTGATGAGTGCACAGTCAGTCATACTTGTACGTCATTGATCGTCGCCTTCAGAGATGATGGGACGAGCGGCACCGATGGGAAGTTGTAGGTAATCTATCTCGAAGCCGCTGTTTGAATATGAGCATACCGTTGCTACATTGAAAATCGAGAAACATTTACTCCACTTCTGAGTGAAGAGCGAGGCCATCTTGTATTTCAGTGGAAATAGAACATTCATCCTCGGGAAACCACACGGCGTTATCCAGCCATTGGGGATTGAGTTCGAATGATGCACGGAATCTGGTTGTAATCTCTTGTACTCCTGATTCCTGGATATTTAGACCATTGTTGTATGAAAAAACATACACGGCATTGTCATCCCGGGATGTGGTTCAGGGTCCCATTGGAACCCAGACCACCTATCTTCTGGAAGACTGGGGGGGTCCGCGAGTGTCAGCCTAATGCAACATTGGCATTGTATTGTTGTCACTATCTCATGCTGCTGGTCAAAACCTGTTTCTGCACTTATAAAGATGCTAACCTAGTTTCAGTTCATGGGGGGGGGGATAGAGAGCCCATGATGGTCGATCATGAAGCACGCATGGTCATGCAACCACTTCTACGCATGTGTTTCATCCAAATTATTGTATCCTAAAGCAATTGTGATCACCTCATGCGCTGGGATAGCGTTAGGGACAAGTCTATGATGAGTGGTTAACAAGAGAAACACAAAGGTAGAAGTGGACGTGCCTTCTCCGTTCGAGTGTCTGACCTGCGTGGCTAAATATAACTTCTCTGGGGGGCTTGTTCTCGGGGTATACACTGGCATAGCAATCCTACTAATGATTCCAGGACAGTGATCCAGTTTGTCCTTGCATGTAGTCATGAACAATGTCAACCACGACAAGTTACCATTTTCGTCCACATAGCCAATGTCACCCCAACCAACCTCACAACTGGCAGCACTGAAACTGTATGGCATGAAATGGCTACCCTTTGCTAGCCAGCCTTGCTCAAAAATTGCAGCCCCGGCCATAGGAAGCGTGATTTCATCAAATCAACATCTAAGCATGTCCACGAGGTCTTCAGTGTGGTGCGTCCATGAGGAGGAGCCAAGCATGAGCGTTCCCATCCAGGTGACGGAGTCAGGATCATCTCGATTTGATCTGTTCCTATAGACAGTTAATCTTATACCAGGAGTGTACGATATTTTCTAATACTGACGCTGGAATGGAACTTTGAGATAGGATATATCGAATAGACTACCGTGATCGATGAACATGACTGGGATCATCTGTTGGCATATATGGCAACTTATCATTGGGTCTCTGTCTTCACCTGATAATTTATGAGATATATCAGTTTCAACTGGAGTTGATCATGTCCTCTCTGCACAGTAATGTAAAGGCCGTCATACTAAAGATTGTCAGCGAGCTTAAATTCAAAAAATGAAATCATTACCATGCCAAAAAAGGGGAACCCAAATCCTCCTGACAGTTGAGACTCTGCCAATGCCTAGTCATGGATAATACTATAAATAATTAGATGAGTGACTGAGTGTGTCATACCAGAACTGATGTCTGCTGGTCCAACAGGTGCATCAATACCAATACAACCTCATATATGCCATCACAAACCATGTCATAGAGTCCATATATAAACTCCACAGGGTTCTATGACAGCGTCCTTCCGAACCAACTGCCCACACCCTTGAGATTTTTGCCTGGCATGTGATATACTTCGAACGGAATCCTGGAGGTGATTCTGCTCCCTGAAATGAGTTGCAATATCGAAGGATTGCTGAAAACCCAAGTACGGGCTATAATCATCTGGGGCTGTATGTGTGCCCATGACTCACATTCATTTCATTTCATAACAGCCACGGGAAAGCTCCTTGCAACCATCTCAGAAGGGACAGCCAAGGATGTAGACATTGCAGTTGCTGCCATGCAAAAGGCTTACGATACCGTATGGGGTTTGAATATGCCTGGCTTTGAGCGTGGAAAACTTCTCATCCGTTTGGTGGAGTTGATTGAGGAGCATACTGACAAGCTTGCTGCTATTGAGAGTTTGGATAACGGTCGGTGCCTGTCTTGTTCCGCGCGGGTCGAGGCAATATTGACAGATGGAACCTGTAAGCAAGATTTTCCCCGACACCAAAGGGTTTGACATTATAGTATCAGCTGCAACCCTCCACTATTATGGAGGCTGGGCAGACAAGAACCACGGCAAAGTGATCGAGACTCACGACAACAAGTTCGCATACACACATCACGAGCCTTTCGGTGTAGTAGGACAAATCATCCCCTGGAATTTCCCTCATACGTAAAAAACCTTATAGTTTTTTTAGCCAAAATTTTTGATTTCTTTTTTTTCCAAGTATGGTACTTACGAAGGTTCACAGGGCAGTCCTCATGTTCGCATGGAAACTAGGACAAGCCCTTGTGACCGGCAACACCATTGTTATCAAGCCGTCTGAATTGACCCCTCTTTCTGCTCTGCTTATCACAGCACTCGCAAAGGAGGCAGGTTTCCCACCTGGCATTATGAATGTTGTCACCAGGTACGGTAAAACTGTTGGCCATGCCATCTCTTCGCATCCAACCATCGAGAAGGTCGCCTTTGCAGCACCCTTGTTGGCTGCAAGATCATGCGTCAGGCTGCCACTTCAAACTTGAAAAATGTGACCCTTGAATTAGGCGGTAAAAGCCCGAATATCATTTTTGATTATGCTGATATCGATCAAGTCATACGATGGGCAAGTCATGGAATTTAGTAAGTTGGGCTCGTCGGCGTCATCATTGTCTTCTTTCTTCTTGACTCGGTACAGCTTCAACCACGGTCAAACTTGCTGTGCTGGCTCCAGGATCTATGTACAAGAATCCATCTATGACACATTTGCGGAGAAGTTCATTGCCCACATCAAGAAGCTTCAGCTTGGCCATCTCCTCGAGCACGGTACCACTCAAGGGCCTCAGGTGTCACAAATACAGTTCGATGTACGTTATATTCATCTTAATTCGATCCCTATTGCATCGTGGTGATGATGGGTGTGTGTGCTTTCATTTCAGCGCATCATGGGATACATCAAAGATGGTATAAAAGCAGGCGCTCAAACCATCATCAGTGGCAAACGTCACAGAACTGAGGGATAATTTATCGAACCCACCATCTTCACCAACACTTCTCCTGACATGAGGATCGTTCGTGAAGAGATATTCCTACCTGTTGGAGTTCTTGTTAAATTCAAAGACGAGGAGGGTACATAAAAAAAAACTTTGAATCTGTGTAAATCCGTATAATTTGTTTGTTGTATACGTGGCTCATCAACAACCCTTCATCACTCATTACATGCACTCACTCATCACAATGCAGACATTATCAAGGTGGCTAATGACACAGTATACGGCCTCGCAGCCGCCATGTTCTCGAAAGATATCAGCCGTGCATTCAAGGTTGCCCACAAACTCAAGGCTAGCACAGTCTGGAGAAACTCCTGCAACATGATTAGTCCACAGCTTCCATTCGGTGGTTACAAACAATCAGGCATCGGTCGTGAATTGGGCAAATATGCACTACAGAAGTGAGTTTTTTTTTCCAGTCAACTCATGGTATGTGGCGTTGTTTACTAAACTCTCTGAATTTGCAGCTACACGTCTGTCAAGTGTGTGCACATTGACTTGGTTGGTAAGTTCTGAAAGAGAAAGAAGATGGAAATTCAAGAAGAGAAGATGGAGAGGTGGGAATATATACAAATGAACAATGTAGGAATATGATTATGAAAGCGAAAAAAAAGAGAGATGAAAAGATGCAAAGTTAATCTAGCTAGACATTCAGAATGATGTCACTAAAAAAGAGATTCGTTAGATACGACAGGAAAATCTTCATGAAGGGCAATCCCTTCTACATGAGATACACCAAGAAAATATTCAGAAACATGCAATCCTTTCCACATGAAGTGGTGACAAGAAAATATTCATGCGCTACACAAGCGAGCTTTTACCAGTCAACTCACATTGTGGCATTGTTTACTAAGCTTCTGAATTTGCAGCTACACGTCTGTCAAGTGTGTGCATGTTGACTTGGTCGGTAAGTTCTGAAGAGCAAGAGCAAGAAAATGGAAATTCAAGAAGATGGAGAGGTGGGAATTTATACAATGAACAATGTAGGAATGATTATGAAAGCGAAAAAAAAAGAGAAATGAAAAAATGCAAAGTTAGTCTAGCTAGAAATTCAGAACGATGTCACTAAAAAGGGATTCGTGAGATAAACCAAGAAAATCGTCATGAAAGGGCAATCCCTTCTATGTGAGATACACCAAGAAAATATTTAGAAATGGGCAATCCTTTCCACGTGAAGTGGCAACAAGAAAATATTCAGAAACTGGCAATCCCTTCCATGTGAAGTGGTGACAAGAAAATATCCAGGAGCGAGCAACCCTTTCCACATTGAAGTGACGACAAGAAAATATTCAGGATTGGGGACAATCCCTTCCACATGAAGTGGCAATATGTCCATCTCTCCATTAGTAAACAACTCCAAAATCCCCGGGGGCCCTCATCTCTCATCCAACAACGTAAAGCCCCCAGACAATGAGGCGTGTATGCACCAGCATCACAAGGATGATGAAAGAAATTCAGGTAATCATCCGATGCATGTGCGGATTGGAAAAGGAAGTCAAGCCCGAAGAATACTGTTCAGCAGAAAGAGAGGTTGATCCCAAAGACAAAGAATAGTGTTCAGCGAAAAAGGAGGTTGATCCTGAAAAATACTGTTTAGCTGAAAGGGAGGTTGATTCCAAAGAATACTGATGTACATTCATCTGCCCACAACCCTAGCCCAAGTCTGCAGTTTTCTAATCAGGAACCCCACCTCAGGCTGGGCACCATACCATCATTTACTGGTCAAGAACTTCTCCCAACCCTCATCGATAAGCACTTTGTAACCTCCATCTCTTTAAACCTCGCCAATCAATCCAACTCTGCTCACTGATTCTCTAAATAGAAGTACCTTAGATCCTGTCCCAATCTCATAGCAGCTTGGTCACAAAGTTTGCTGATGCCCTTGTACTTTCACCCCTTTGTTCTTTTGACCTTTCTCCATTTGTGTTCCCCTTGTTCTCAGTCACTAAGTACTACTAGAATTCAACATACACATTAGTATAAATACACATGTAATGTAGGAGTTTGGTAGTCTGATAATCAACTTAGAATACGACCAGCAACCTTGCTCACTTCTGAGCTTTTGTCATCACTCCAAACTTTGACAACTGGTCTCTAAGACCTCGCTCTCCTCCATAACCCCTGTCTGAAGTTAGCGATCAATGAGATTAGAAGGCACAGCATATAAGCTGAAGCCAAGCCCCACATCTGAACCTCAGTGACGTTTCAACCTCACCGAGCTTTAAGCACTAAGAACCTCGCTCGTTCACGTTCTTAGCAGTATTATCAGATCCCTATCTCATTATTAGTATGTCTATGATGACCACTCACTCTAGTGCATATGCTGTAAAGCAAAACACTGCTCTGGGACCCTCGATTACACGCAATCTCAGAATGACAATGACTTTCAGAACAACTGGAGGATGTCAGATCATCCACACCCTTGACACTGGGGGGGCAGTTCCCAGTGGAGATGATGAACGAGGCACCCCTCCACCACCTGATGGTGATGATAATGACCCACCTGACAACAAGGCTCCAGACGACGATGCTCATGAACCCGACAAAGATGAGCTCATCAAAAGAGCACTCTTGCACATGGCGCAACCCCAGCCCATTGACTCAATTTCTCAAGCCAAAATATAGGACCCTAAGGTTTACGATGGCATGGACCAAGCTAATCTTCATACCTTCTTCCTACAGTGTATGGTGAATTTCTGAAACTGCACGTCCACCTTCAAATTGGATGCATAAAAAATTCTATACACCATCTCATACCTCTCAGGACCAGCCCTCTAGTACTTCGAACCTGCCATCCTTGGCAAAATACATCCAGAGCCCTCATGGCTCACCAATTGGAAAGATTTTCACTCCAAACTCAAAGTAAACTTTGGACCATTCAATAATACTGCACAAGCAGAAATTGAACTTGAAAAAATAGTCATGAAGGAACAACACAAGGCTGCATGGTACTTCATTGACTTTTCCCATGCATCCACCTGCACTCAGTGGAACGACACCACCCTTGCTCATGCAGCATACAAGGGTCTGGCCAAAAGGATCAAAGACAGCCTCCTACATTTTCCCCACTTCAAATCCCTCGCCGAGCTTTGATGGTTTGTACTGGAAATTGACAGCAGATACTGGGAACACAAGAAGTATGAAAGCCTAGCAAGCCCAAACCAAGGTTCAACTTCAACTATGTCCAACCGGCAGACCCAAAACCAGTCCAACAACTAGTCTTCTAACAACTCCAACAACCGACAGGGCCATAAAGGGACCAACAACAACCATGGCAACTCGAAATCCTTGAGTTCTGAAAATCAGCCCAACCTTTCATCAAATCTCAGGAAAGATGGCAAACTCCTGCCAGAGAAACACCAGAGATCCATCGATCAAGGTCTCTGTCTCTTTTACGCCTTGAAAGGCCACATGGTCAAAGACTGTCCGAAAGCTACTTCAAAGACAGGTAATTCCTCAAACACCAAAGCTCATGCCACCAAGACAGGCACTGAGACCGAGGCAGATGAAACCCCAGCCATGGAATCAAAAAAAAGAAAGCAATCTTGGTACTGCATGAACCAAGGATTGCAGTGACCTCACTCACATACCCTTCTTGAACACTATTTCTGCTCCCTTGAAAGATTCTTTAGTACTTAATTTGACCTGTTTGCATACGTCTGAAATTCCATTAGTCACGCTTGTTGATTGCCGCTCTTCTGACTGCTTTATAGAATCACAAGTAGTACAAAAATATTCATCACCTACTAGTCCTATACCTCCGATTCCCCTAAAACTATTTGATGGTTTCACTAACTTGACCCTCACACAGGCTACTATATTGCCTATCCATTTTCTGACCAGCAAAAATCCAGACAGTTACTTTCTATGTAACTTCATTGGACTGCAGCTGCTCCACGGTGCTTGGCTACAACTCGCTCACCTGCCACAATCCATTGATTGACTGGGTATTGGGCAGTATTACCTTCAAGACCTTGGAAACAATCTCTGTGCCAACCCCTCTGGCTACTTCAGCTCGTAGCACCTTGCTTCCTTGTGAAACCTTGACATCTCTGAAGTTGACAGCCCTCAGATAGCACTAGTCAATGCTGATGCATTCATGCATGCCTGCAAACTAGAAAGCTCCCAGGCTGTCCAACAAGACCTCACTAACCTCAATAAATTTTCTTGCAGGATAACGACAGTCAACCCCTCTGAAACCCCAGACAGCATTAAGCAACATGTCCCCATACATTACCACGACTTCACCGATGTGCTCAGCAAAGCTCAAGGCAACACACTGGCTCCGCATAGGTCTTATGACCTCAAGATCAATCTCGAGGAAGGGACCTTGCCCCCGCTTTCCCCCATCTATTCGCTCTTGGTTTCTGAACTTCAATCACTTTGTGAATTCCTCGACAAATACCTCAATATGGGCTTTATCCACCCATCCCACTCCTCGCATAGAGCACCCATACTATTTGTACAAAAAAAAATGGTTCCTTACAACTCTGTGTAGACTTCCAAGGTCTTAACAAGATCACAAAGAAAGACCACTATTTGCTCCCACTAATCTCCCACCTTTTAGATGCTCCCAAGAAAGTTCACATCTATGTGAAGATTGACCTCCGACATGCCTATCACCTTGTTTGAATCACAGAAGGAGATGAATGGAAAACAGCCTTCAGGACTTGCTATGGGTCCTTCGAGTGGCTCGTCATGCCCTTTGGTCTCTCAAACGCTGACAGTAAAGCTGTTGATCTCAACCATGTTATGAATTTGACTCCGATGGTGCTCATCTCATATCACCTTTACTGTCACCACATCACACAGCCAACCAATCTATTCAGCACTACACTCTTCAGACCAATATATTATCATGTCTTCTTCAGAGCTCATTTCCATACAACATCACAGCACCCAGGACACAAATATCCAGGCAGAACCATTAACATATCATTATCTTTGCGTACCTCCTCCAGCACATTTCTCACTCAGGAGAAGATCCCATCCAATCTACACTCGTTCATATGCAATAGGGGATGCAGTCTATTTTCCAGACAATCGAGAACCATACATATTTCTTGGAATGACAGAGTTTCTCCATAGTTTCTTCTTTAGTATACTTTGTTCTTGTACTTTGTCATTCAACTGACATAGCCATTCTATTGCATCGTTTTGCATCGTTGCTTGGTTTTTTGTATATAAAGGCCTCTGGCTCACCTCTGTAATAACAAGTTCACAAGTTAAAGCCCCAAGTTCAGTCTTCAAGTCCAAGTCAAGACTAGTCTAGAAATGTCTAGACTATTGTACACAAGTCCAAAGCCAAAGTCAAAGTCTTAGTCAGTGTGACACATTTGTGTCACAGGTCATATCCCAAGTCTATTAGTCATATCACAGGTCATGTCCCTGTCACATCACATTCTATTTTCTTTCATACATCACCGCTCACAAGTTACAAGTCCAGCTGTGCCAAACAACTGCGCTAGACCCCACTAGAGAAAAGGACCAGTGCTGCAGGCTTTTAGGTATTAATTACCTAGAGCAACTCTACAATGCCCCAGCGGCCTTCCAACAATTCATGAATGACATCTTCAGCGATTTGTTGGACATCTGCACCATCGTCTATTTAGATGACATCCTCATCTACTCTGACGATGAGACCTCACACATTGAACATGTTACAGAAGTTTTGCAACAATTACAAAAGCACAGTCTATATGCCCACAAAGATAAATGTTCCTTCAATCAAACTTTGGTGGAATACCTTGGGTACATGTTGTCACCTGAAGGCCTCACTATGGCAGAAGACAAAGTCCAGTGCATTTTACAATGGCCTAAACCACAGAAGGTTAAAGATGTCCAGTCCTTCCTTGGCTTTGCAAACTTCTACAGACAGTTCATAGCAAACTACTCAGTAATCACCATTCCCCTTATCAAACTAACATGAAAAGGTTTAACATGGAATTTCATCGAGGAATGTAGAGAAGCATTTAATGAGCTTAAGACAGCATTTACTTCTGCACCCATCCTGACTCATTGGGTCCCTGACAATCCTTTGATTGTGGAGACAGATGCATCCAACTACGCACTCACTGCTATCCTGTCTCAGCAAACCTCAGACAGAGAAATCCACCCTATAGCATTCCACTCCCAAACTTTTACTTCACCTGAACTTAATTATGATATTCACGACAAAGAACTTCTTGCTATCTTCAAAGCTTTCCAGCATGAGTGACACTACTTGGAAGGTTCAGCAGACCCAGTCAATGTCATCACAGACCACAAAAACCTTGAGTACTTCTGTACTACCAAACTATTGACTAGACAACAAGCTAGGTGGTCTGAATACCTATCCCAATTTAACCTCGTCATACAGTTTAGACCTGGACAGCTCAGCACAAAACCTGACTCTCTCACTAGACGATGGGACATCTACCTTAAGGAGGGGATGAGTGACTATGCCATCATTAACCCCCAAAACCTTAGGCCAGTGTTTATGCAACAACAATTGGCTATGTCCCTTCGAGCTAAAGACCTTTCCAAACCTGTCTTGAGAGCTACCAAGCTCATTGACACCAAACAAATCCTGACTGACATCCATTAACACCTCGCTTCTGACCTCACAGCCTAGAAACACCTTGGATCCACTGAAGACCCAAAGTAGCAGACCAACCCCGATGGCCTACTACTCTTCGATAGACAAATCTACATTCCTGAGGTCCAAGACTTATGCCTCCAAGTCTTACAGTTCAAATATAACCACATTCTATCAGGACACTTCGGAATCAACAAGACCTTAGACCTCATCAGACGAGACTTCAATTGGCCCAGCATTAGATCCTATATCCAGGACTACTGCAAAACCTGCACCATATGCATGTGAAGCAAACCTCAAAGACACAAGCCCTATAGACTACTCAAGCAGCTCCTGTCAGGGGATGACCCTCTTTAAACTCCGATCCAACTCCGAGGTTCCATTTCAAACTCCGACCAACTCCGAGGCTAAGAGGCCCAGAAACCACCGAGTGGAGACAGAAAAGGTCTTAACACATGATGACTAGAACTTGGAGCAAATACCCGAGCCTCAGACTTAGTACCAGGAGATTGGCTCTACAAACTCCGATGTATTGATTTGTAAGCTAGTGCACAGACCACCCATATAAAGGGTATAAAAGGGGCTCACCAGCAGCGGGATCCTTAGACATTCCTCTTTGGATTCCCCCTGCTTAGGTGAGGACTCCACATGTGTTTAGGTAGTAGATAATTAAATAACTTTGGATTCCCCCTGCTTAGCTCACCTCCGAGATATACCTCGGGGCTGTAAGAGGGTTGCCCTTACAGCTCCCTGTCCCAGGAAAACCCTGGAATTCAATATCCATGGACTTCATCGAGCAACTTCCAGCATCCTTGGAATTCACAGCCATTCTAGTCATTGTCAACTGCTTCTCAAAGCAAGGCATCTTCATTCCCACCACTGACATGATCACCTCACCAAAGCTTGCAGAACTCTTTGTACTATACATATTCTCCAAGCACAGCATACCAGCTCATGTAACCTCAGACTGAGGTTCAGAATTTGTGTCACACTTCTGGCGATCTCTCAGAAAATCCCTAGAAATGAAACTGCATTACACGTCCAGCTACCATCCTGAAGGTGACGGACAGACTGAACATACTAATCAAATGTTGGAACAGTACCTCTGCGTCTACTGTAATTACCAGCAGGACAACTGGGCCTCCCTTCTCCCTTTAGCAGAATTTGCCTACAACAACACTCCCAGTGCCACTAGGGGAGCTTCACCATTCTTTGCCAACAAAGAATACCACCCCAACTTCACCATCCACCCCAAATGAGACCTTGCATCCTCTCAAGCCAAGAGCTTCGTAATTGACCTAGAAAAGCTTTACCAAAAACTCCGCCGAGCTATTCTTGATGCCCAAAAAGCCTATCAAATCTCAGCTGATACTAAATGACTTCCTCTACCTGAGTTTGAGGTTGGCAACCTCGCTTTCGTCAAAGCGCAGTTTTTTAGAACCACATGCACTACAAAAAAGCTTGCTGAGAAGTTTTTTGGTCCTTTTAAAATCATTGCTCGTCCCAGTACTCACTCAGTTACCTTGAAATTCCAGATTACATGAAGGCCATATATCCCATTTTTCATGTTTCAATGCTCAAACCAACCTCACCCAACACTATTCCAAACTGCAAACAGCCACCTCCACCCCCTGTCATAATTGATGGAGAACCAGAATTTGAAATCTCCAAAGTTTTGGACTCCAAGATTGACAATAGATGAACAGCTTGCAGGTTGCTATACTTGGCTCAATGGGCAGGATATAAAGGAACTGATGAGGAAACCTCGTGGATCCTTGCAACTGAACTTGATCATGCCTCTAAACTTGTTCAAGTTTTTCACACAGCTTATCTGTCCAAACCAGGACCGCTAACTACCCTTTAAAAAATCCTTTAATTCTCCACTGACTTACAGATAAATCTAGGTCTCAGAATGTCCCCTGCACACTGAACAATCGCTGTCTCCAAACACTAATTGCTCTAACCTACTAATATGCTCCTGCATCCTCCTGATCTTGATGTTAACCTCTCTCATCTTGCCCAAAAGCTGCCCCACAACTTCAGACAAACCTCACACCAAGGTTGTGAGGGAGGAAAGCAGAGAGACAATAGGGACCATCACAGCAGTTGGGGGAGGATGAGGCACTGAGACAGTCATCCAAACTCAGGGATCAAGAGGGGAGGAGAAGGAGGCAGGTGATAGCCCTAGTCAGCTGGGATTAGGTGGCACCAAAGTTCCCTGTGGTGAATCCACCTTAGCCTTCTTCTGTGGCTGATCTTCAACCTCATTCTGACTCTCACTTAACCAACCTTCACTCTCCTCACCTGGATCAGTATTAGCGACCTCCTGTCTTGCTTTACCCTTCTTTTGACCCCTTTTTCTTGCCAAGGTTCCCCATGAACCCTGACCTCCCCATGCTATACTACAGCCAAACTCTTACAATGAACACCAAATACAAGGTCTGAGGTCCAAGATACCCCCTTCCATCTTATGAAGGCAAGTACTGTCGTTTTTTTTGCAGCACAAACACAGCTCCTTGGACCACCTCACCAGAGTCCATTCAACCTCCCAATATTCATCTAGCAACACCTTTTGATAAAGAACCGGATTCAACATCCCTTCATCCATATAATGAATGAATTGAATCCTGATGTAATGACCACTCCCCGGTGAACTTTCAACCCACGGGGTACACCTCTTGCAACAATTATGCCTGCATTTGATCTCTGTCAAAATCATGGGATCAACCGTAATGAAAACCATGCTCAAGTTGACAGGACCTTCGACATGCGTCCCACCCAAGCTATGAGTAGTGGGAGCAATTTGATAGGCTTTACAGTTGGATAAACTGGCCATTGTTGATAAAGACCATCAGCCATCATGACCCCCTTTTATAAAACTTCATCGAAAATAAGCTCAGGTTCCAAGGTACCAGGGAGTATACTACCATGGCCTCATGGGACTTGGCCATAAGGAGGGGATACTGTCATAACCCTGCCAAGGTCATTTCCATTTATTCAAGAACATGAGCAGTTCCCTTACAGGAAGGACTGCACATCACATGGGCAAGACCTTGTGCTCTGAGGAAACCATGCATTCATCTGCCCACAACCATAGCCCAAGTCCGCAGTCTTCCGATCAGAAACCCCACTCAGGCTAGGTGCCATACCATCATTTACCGGTCAAGAACTTCTCCCAACCCTCATCGATAAGTGCCTTTTAATCTCCATCTCTTTAAACTTTGCTGAGCAATCCAACTCCACTCACTGATTCTCCAAATAGAAGTACCTTAGATCCCATCCCGATCTTGTAGCAGCTTGGTCACAAAGTTTGCTCATGTCCTTGTACTTTCTCCCCCTTGTTCTTTTGACCTTTCTCCATTTGTGTTCCCCTTGTTCTTGGTCACTAAGTACTACTAGAATTTGACATACACATTAGTATAAATATGCATATAATGTAGGAGTTTGGTAGTCTAATAATCAACTTAGAATACGACCAGCAACCTCGCTCACTTCCAAGCTTTTGTCATCACTCCAAACTTTCGACAACTGGTCTCTAAGACCTCGCTCTCCTCCATAACCCCTGTCTGAAGTTAGGGATCAATGAGATTGGAAGGCATAGCATATAAGCTGAAGCCAAGCCCCATGCCTGAACCTCAGCGATATTTCAACCTCGCCAAGCTTTAAGTGCTAAGAACCTCGCTCACTCAGGTTCTTAACACCTATATAAGTAGCAAATGCATGAACATAATTTCTCAGTCTGAGTATCAACTAGGCTTAGGGAATAGCACGGGTTCGGCCAACCCGCACAGGTCACCGGGTCGGGTGCCCTTGGGTGCGGGTGCGGGTCAAGCCGAGGACACCCGTGACCCGGCCCAACCCGGCGCGTCAACCATGTACGCGTGCATGCGCACGCGTACGACACCCAACCGGGCACTCACTCCTGTCGTACGTGTGCGCATACGACACGCACGCGCTGCACATGCATACGACATGCACGCGCTGCACATGCATACGACATGCATGCGCCGCACATGCATATGACACGCTCGCGCCGCACGCGCATATGACACGCACGCGCCGCACGCGCATACGACACACACGCGCCGCACACGTATGACATGCACGCGCCGACACCAACGAGCCGTACATGCACGCGTACAATGCGTTTGTGTCGGCGCGTGCGCGTACAGCGCGTTCGCGCGTGCGCATACAACGTGTCCATGTCGGCGCGTTCGAGTCGGCGCGTACGCGTACGGCGCGTTCGAGTCGGCGCGTACGTGTACGGCGCGTTCGAGTCGGCGCGTACGCGTACAGAGTGTGCGCGTACTGCACGTTCGTGTTGGCGCGTGCGCATACAGCGCGTTCGTGTCGGCGCGAACGCGATGTACGACACGAATGCGCCGCAGGCGTGCGGGTGCGGCGCGCACCCGACACCCGTCGACCCGTGGGAAAAAACCCATGGGTTGACGGGTTCGGGTTGCCCATGGGTCGGGTGCAGGTCACCCACATTTGACCCGTGGGTGACCCGTGCCATTCCCTAACTAGGCTTAGGCCCTTTACCTTCCCCTCCTCTGTTAAAGTCCTCTACTTGGGCTGGCATATTCGGCATCCTCCTGAGTATCCTATCTGTTGCAAATCGGTGGCACACACAGAGAGTAGGGTGCAACCCATAAGCACATTGAAGCCAAAGCCACTACTTCTGGCCTGCAGGACTTGGCTGTTACTTGCCTGCATCCTTGGCATTACTGAAGCTTGACACTGAGGCATTTTTATGTCCTTGCTCTTAGATGTATCCTTGTTGCTGCTGTTATCATTGCTGTTATTTTGCTGGCAGTTGTCTGGGGTGGATCTGTTGCCAGGCCAGGCTTGTCCGATTTCATATCTTTCTTTGGCTCATTACTGCCCTCCACAGACTGCTCAGCCTTTCATTCCTAATATCTCATGTCAATCCTTTAAACAATGTTTTGAAGTTCATCAATTGTGCAGGGTTTGTCAAAGTGGATGAGGCCATCCTTGATGCATTTCAGCAGTGCCATGTGTGCCTTGTGGAGGAGTGTAATTGTAGTCGACAAGATCCACGAGCCTGTAAAATTCTACAAAAAATTTACTAGCCTTGTGATTATCCTGCATGGTTAGCCTCTTAAGAGCCATTTCAGTATCAGCTTGTTCAGCCCATGAGCCGAAATTGATCTGTAACTCATCAATAAATAGCTCTAAATTACTTGTCCAGTGAGGTTCTGTGTTTGGGTTACCCATCAGGTAAGGCTCGAAAGATTCCAGAGCTGTTCCTTTCAGGTAGGAAATCATGTAGTTGACTTTTTGCTTATTGTTGGGGAATGAGTTTGGCTGGGTGCGGAAATTAATTCTGAAAAGGAAGATAAAACCCTTTAACTTCTTTGGGTCAGTCTCATTGAAGGTTTCTGGTTCTCGAATTATGGTGACTGTCAGTGATTCCAGGTGGTTCTGCTGACATCAAGGATGGCATTTGAAAGGTCATTATTGTTGGTCAGAGTTTGGCTAGGTGTGGAAATTAATTCTGCAAAGGAAGATGAAACCCTTTAACTTCTTTGGGTCAGTCCCATTGAAGGGTTCTGGTTCTCGAATTCTGGTAGCTTGACTGTCCTATCAGTGATTCCAGGTTGTTCTTGATGAGATTATGAGCAAATGACAGTAGGAATGAAGATTTCTTTGGCAGTCTATTTAATTTATCTTACAAAAGAAAAGAAAGAAAATCAGCCTTAAAGGCTTGTACATTATATTATTGTCAGGCTCCGGGAATGCCAAGGAGTGGCCAAGTCCTGCAGGCCAGGAATAGTGGCGTGGCTTCAACGTGCTCATGTGTTGCGCCCTACTTCCCATTCATGCCACTGATTTAGGACAGAGGGATTCCTAGGAGAGTGCTGAGAGTGTCGGCCCAGGTAAAGGACTTGGGACAGGGGAAGGGAGGACAAGAAGGTGTAAACCTAGTTGATTTCCAGAACGAAGAACCATCTACATACATTGGCTACTTATATAGGCTAATAAGTGAGATGTGGAACAGAGTGGCACAAGGAATGGAGAACAATAAGGTATGAAGAATCATGTGGAGGTATTGTCCACAATGATCAAGAATAGAACAAGGAATGTGGATGATAATAGAACAATGAAATATAACCGAGAACAAAAGAGTGAGTGAAAATAGAACAATGGAGAGTGGCTGAACATAAAACAATAGGGCCACTGCGGAGTGACAACAAAGAGTGAATGTCCTGAGGGTAAACAGGAAAGGGGAAGGACAGGGAATAAAGGAATGATAAAGAATAGGAGGGTGGGATAGAGATAATGAACCAAATGATGAACTGAATGTACCGAGCCAAGGCCACACACTGGTGAGGGATAATATGGGTAAGGGTTGGTTGGTCGGTACTGCCAAGTAAATCAGAGCATGGTATTGTGGGCTTTACAATTATACAACTCACCTCCTCAGTGTAGTCAACAACTGAAGAGGGAGGCATGCGCGGGTTGTGTTTCACCCACATATACCCTGCAACCGGCCCTCAACCCTATCGAAGGTTTGAGCCAGGCTGCCGGTCCTAATCCAGGGAGCTGGCCACACGCATCGCGTCATGCGTGGGTAAGTGCCCGTAAGTAGCGTACAAGTAAATACACAATAGCTTCCTCAATTCTGAGGATAAAAATACAAGAAATATGTCAAAATTTTTAGAATTAAATTGTGCACAATATGATACCAAAATTGATACGAAAATAGAATATATTGAGTTTGTCTTCTCAGGAGTGAGATGCATTAATGCACCCTACAGTTCTGCCAACATCAAGGATGGCATTTGAAAGGTCATTATTGTTGGCCAGGATTATAGGGGCCCTTGAAGGTGGCCTGGCTTGCGGAGCCTGCCTGGCCTATGGGGGTGGCCTGGCTTGGGCAGCTTGCCTGGCATGCAGTAGTGCAGCTGCAGGCTGAAGCAGTGCAGCTGCAGATTGCAGAGGTGTGGCCACAGGTTGACGAGGTGCAACTGTGGGTTGAGGGGACATGGCTACTGGAGTGCAAGGAGGTTCAGATGTGTCTGCCTGCTGATTTTTCTGAGGCTGTTCCTCATTCTTGGCATCTGCATCATAGTGTAGTTCGTCCTTTGCAAGATGGGGTTCCTGATTGCCATCTGCATATTTGATGTCATCATCAATGTCAGGATTCAGGAACACTGTCAGGATTTGGGAATGCCAAGGATGCGGGTGAGGAATGGCCAAGTCCTGCAAGCCAGAAGTAGTGGCTTTGGCTTCAACGTACTTGTGCATTGTGCCCTACTTTCCATGCATGCCACCAATTTGCAACAGATAGGGTACTCAGGAGGATGCCAATGATGTTGGGTGCAAACTTGCATCTTACCCCTGAGAGACCAATCTCAATATATTGTGGTATTATGTTGATTTCGGTATCGTTCTGTGCGCTTTTGAACTCTTTATTTTTCTCAATTTTCTTTGTATTTTTACCCTCATTATTGAGGGAGCTATTCGTGTTCTACTATGTACGATACTTACGGGCGCTTGTCCACGCACGACGCGACTAGCGTGGCCAGCTCCCTGGATTTGGAACCGGCAGCCTGGCTCAAACCTTCGATAGGGTCAAGGGCTGGCTGCAAGGTATATGCGGGTGAGACACGACCCGCACAAAGCCTCCCTCCTCAGTTATTGACTATACTGAGGAGGTGAGTTGTATAATATTATGTACAAAGCCTCAGGGCTAATTTCTTCTTTATTTCTTTTGTAAGATAAATAAATTAGGTATATTTTCGAATATACATCTCAGTTATTGACTATACTGAGGAGATAAATAAATTAGCTGCCTAAAGAAATCTTCATTCCTACTGTATTTGCTCATAATCCCATCAAGGTTATGGGCCCCGCAGACCATACAGAGAAAGTCCCATTGACCATGGGGAGACTAGCTAAAGATGGATCTAATTGGTCTCTGTGGAGAGCTCAACTCATGAGTTATTTCGAGTCCAAAAATCT
>QLPI01021843.1:0-10237 GCA_003314275.1 Chroogomphus rutilus
AGGCTTTGGAAGAGGTAAAAGCACAGGCAGAGGAATAATATTATAGACCTAGCAACCCCTATCCAAACAGCATCCTGCCTCAGGTATACCCAGGTACACATCTGCCTTAGGTATAGATGACATACACACAGAGGCAAGTGCACCTAGGCTTCCTAGGAGGCAGGATGAGGCTACTAGCAACCCCAATGCAAACAGCATCTTACCTCAGGTGCACCCAGGTACACATCTGCCTTAGGTATAGACGACATACACACAGAGGCAAGTGCACCTGGGCTTCCCAGGAGGCAGGATAGGGCTACCAGCAACCCCAATGCAAACAGCATGTTACCTCAGGTGTACCCAGGTACACATCTGCCTTAGGTATAGACGACATACACACAGAGGCAAGTGTACCTGGGCTTCCCAGGAGGCAGGATGGGGCTACCAGCAACCCCAATGAAGTCAGGGTCAGGATTGGTCACGTACAGCCCAGGTGAGACCTGACTGCTCTGCCCAGATGCATCCAGAGATTCAGCTTTCAAGCAAATTCTGGGTGAGATGGGTGAAACAAAAATAATTAAGGTGTCACACCTTCCACACTTGCAGATGAAAAGGAAACAGATGGGAATGAGACGTTTGACTCATTAACATACCCAACGTCGGCCGCATGCGCACACATACGATAGGTTCGCGTACGACATGCACACATCTATGTGTTTGCATACGACACGCACACGTCGTATGTGTTCGCATACGTTATGCACGTGCCACATGTGCACACATACGACATCTGTCGTATGCGTTCGTGTATGACACGCACACGTCGTATGTGTTCGCGTATGTTACGCACGCGTTGTATGTGTTCGCGTATGACACGCACGCACCGCATGCGGCCAACGTTGGGTATGTGGTAGCATCGTGCAGTGGGCAGGCCGACGTTGGGTATGTGTATGTGGTAGCGTCCGGTCCACTTGGCCGACGTTGGGTATGTGGTAGCGTCCGTCTGTCAAAGGTTGGTAGCGTCACGCAGTGGGCAGGCCAACGGAGGGTATGTGTTTGACACCAAGCTGATGTAAGCGAGGTTGGTGCTGAACCTCAATTACATCAGCCACAACCCGTGCAGTGGGCAGGCCGACGGAGGGTATGTGTGTGTTTGACACCAAGCTGATGTAAGCGAGGTTGGCGCTGAACCTCAATTACATCAGCCACAACTCATGCTACCGCGGGGTTCCAATACCCGCGCCAATCACTGGAAATTTGGTCCCAAAATTTGGCCACCCCCTAAAATTATCGGTAAAAATCCAAAAAAATGCTAAATCAACTCCTTTTCAAAGTGTGAATCTGATTCTGTAAAAATTAAAATATATACATGAGCCATTCTCTCGGAATCAAAAAAGCGGACTTTGAGTGTCCGTGACTGTAGTGATAGTTTGCAGACTCACTAAACAAAGTATCTTCATTCCTACAGTCGATACAATCACTTCCACCGATTTGGCCAAACTGTTTGTACTTCACGTCTTCTCCAAGCACAGTGTACCAAGCCATGTAACATCTGACCGTGGAAGCGAATTTGTCTCTCACTTCTTCAGGTTGCTCGGAAAAGCTCTTGACATGCGCCTACACTTCACCTCAGGCTACCATCCGGAAGCCGACGGCCAAACCGAACGAGTAAACCAGATGCTGGAATAGTACCTTCGAGTCTATTGCAATTACCAACAGGACAATTGGTCCGAACTGTTGCCACTAGCCGAATTTGCATACAATAACGCTCCAAATGCCACCACGGGCATCTCCCCCTTCTTCGCCAATAAGGGACATCACCTGAACCTCACCGTACACCCCGAGCGCGACTTCGCCTCCTCTTGAGCATGCAAATTTGCTGTAGATCTAGATCAGCTCCATGGAGCCCTGAAAAAACAAATTAGTCAGGCCCAATCACGATATCAAGCCTCGGCAGACTCCTGCAGACTCACCTCTCCTGAGTTTCCGGTCAGAACTTCAGTATTTTTTAAAGCCCAATTTTTCTGGACCACTCGACCCTCCAAAAAACTAGCAGAGAAGTATCTCGGCCCCTTCGAAGTAATAGCATGTGTCGGCATCCATTCCTATACCCTCCGTCTACCCAACTCTATGCAGGCAGTACACCCAGTCTTCCATGTGTCAATGCTCGAACCCTCTACCCCCAATACCATACCCGATCGTGTTCAACCTCCACCTCCCCCTGTCGAAATCGAGTACGAAATTGCCAAGATCCTTGACTCAAAAACCGACAGAAGACGCAGGCCTTGCCCCCTGCTCTACCTTGTCCGATGGACGGGTTACGAAGGCACTGAAGATGAAACATCTTGGTTAGTAGCAACTGAACTCGATAATGCTCCCGGGGATACTGTCACGACCACACATCGTGCTTTGACTTACTCGGCAATACCGACCAACTGACCCTTACTCATATCATCCCATGGCGTACGGTTTCAGTTCGGTACACCCGGTTCATCACCTGGTTCATTATCCTTTTTCCCCAACCCCTATTCTTTATCATCCCTACACTCTTTTTCCTTCCCCCTCACTTGCTTACCCACGGGACGTTCGCTATTCTCTGCCACTCACTTGCAGCCCTATTGTTTTATTCTCGGTCATTCCTTATTGTTCTATTTCTTTCCCACAATCTCACCGCTTATATTTCATTGTCTTACTCTCTCATTATTCTATTCTAATTGCTGTGGACTATACCTCCACATGGTCTCCATACCTTATTCTTTTTTCCATGTCTTATGCCACCCTTATTCCACATTCCGCCTCTCAGCCTATATAAGTAGTGGATGCGTGTACATAGTTCCTCAGTCTGAGTATCAACTAGGTTTACACCTCCCTACTCTCCTCCTTCTGTTCAGAAGTCCTTACTCAGGCTGACACCCTCGGTATCCGCCTGAGTATCTATTCTCGTTACGAGTTAGTGGCACGCACAGGAGGCAGGGCGCAACGCACAAGTACATTGAAGCCAAGCCACCCCGACTGGCCTGCAGGACTTGGCCTGTTCCGACAGCACCATTGGTAGTACTGAGGCCTGACACCTTGTCTTTACTCGCCAATAGATAGTACAAGGACTAACTACATGTATATAAACCCCCAGTCGACTGGACTATTTGCCAGTATGAATATCAACTTAATCTGTGTCGTAGTTGCTGATTCAGTTCCGGTAAACTTTCCAACTTTCCAAAATTAGGGACAGATGATCAAGGAAGGTGCAACACATAAGTTGAAGCCAAGTCCCTTTGACCTCAAACACTCAAATGACTAGTCATACAACCTAATACCGCAAACAACTCTAAGTCCCTGGCACTTCCCATCTTTCCACCTTTCCATCTCCATCTGTGAATCTGTGATCTCTAATCCCTTTGCCATCGGAGTCTCGACCCCCCTCCAGAAACCCCTCCAGAAGTATCTAGCTAAGCACCTGACACACGGATTAACAGTATATTTGTACTCACACTCCTGATCATCATGAGCTTGAGACCCATCACATGTTCACAAGCCCTACAGACAATCACCCAGGTGTCTGCCTGCCATGCATCTGTCCCCCAAGAACTGTCCGCCCCTGGACCCAGTTTCCAGATGCCTCAGACCCCAGCACACCCTCCAGAACCTTCATCTGACTCCGGATTCTCGAGTGCAGACCTACACCCATGCTCAAATATGACCAACCCGTTCCTTGTGAACCACCCCCTGGTGACTCATCAATCGTTGCCTTCAGAGATACCATCCAGCTCGGGACCATCCTCAGTAGTGCCGTCAACTTTGGGACCACCATCTGTGGCACCACCCCCTTTTGCATCTCCCTCCTATGTACCCCCCCCCCTTTGCACCACCTCTGCTCATTGCACTACCACCTGTGGCACCACCATCCTTCTTCGCACCGTCATTTGTTGCACCACCACCTGTTGCACCACTACCTGTTGCACCACCGCTCGTTGCACTACCACCTGTTGCACCTCTGCCCGCCGTTGTTAAGTCCGTGTGTCAGGCGCTTAGCTAGTACTTCCGAAGGGGTTATCCGGGCTAGCGCAAAGGTCCGTATCGGGGCCGAGGGACGAGACGGAAGTCGGACGGACTACGGACGGGGACGGAGGCGCCGGGGACTTAGGGTAGGTCGCGGAATAGCTCAATCCGGTCACTGAGGTGTTCGAGGTCAAAGGGACTTGGCTTCAACTTATGTGTTGCGCCCTCCTCGATCGTCTGTCCCTAATTTCGGAAAGGAGACGGGAGTTTACCGGAAATGAATCGGAAACTAGAGGGTAGACTAAGTCGATATTCGTACTAGCGAACAGTCTAGTCGACTGGAAGACTATATACATGTGACTATCCTTGTACTATCTTCGACGGTCATAAAACAAGGGGAAAAGGGAGTACAAGGGGTCAATATAAGAGAGAACAAGGGAGTGAGGTACGCGATGGTCTTGCGCATCGGTTATCAATCGTAACGGAACCTTGATTCTCGGAGTCTTCGGAGGGTCGGAATTGCGGTCTTCGGAGGGTCGGGATCGCGGAACCTCGGAATGTATTTCAGACATCCGGAAAACGGTTGTTCGGGCTTTGGTCGATCGGAAAGGTTCCGGAAACGGTACGGGTGGTTGTGGGGTTTAATGTGGGTTTGTTTGGCTGCATGGGCCATAACAGCCGTACCACCCCATGTCGTACCACCCCCTGCAGCACTGCCACCTCCCGCACAACTAGGGAATGGCATGGGTCACCCACAGGTCAAATGTGGGTGACCCACACCTGACCCATGGGGAACCCAAACCCGCCAACCCATGGGTTTTTTCCCATGGGTCGACAGGCGTGGGGTGCATGCTGCACCCATACACATGCGGCACATTCATGTCATATGTTGCATTCGCACCGACACAAATGCGCTGAAAGCATACGCATCAATTGTCATATGCATGTGTGTATGGCGCATTCATGTCATATGTGTATGCGTGCATGTCGTACATGCACATATATGACAGGAATGAGTGCATGTTGTATGCGTGCATGCATATGCGTACATAGATGATATGCCGGGTTGGGCCAGGTCGCAGGTGCTCTCAGCTTGACCCGCACCCAAACCCAAGGGCACCCAACCTGGTGACCCATGCGGGTTGGCCTAACCTGTGCTATTCCCTATGTACAACCAGGAGGGGCCCCCACCTTAGGACCTAACATTGTGCCTGACCTCACTCAGGCCCTCGTTATGCTGGCAAGTAACTTGGCCAGCCTCAGAAGATCAGCCCCCTATGCCGCCAAGGTCCGGGATCTGGATACCTTCGACGGATCCGATTCGAGGAAACTGTTAAGGATTTGATATTCAGCCCAAACATCTCTTCTCCTTATCCTTGGCAACCAGGACCTAATGGTATTGGAGAGAGAGTATGGGTTCTATTCATTATTATTTCTGATATCTGCCTTTGATAGGAGTTTGAATTTTCCATTGTATTTTGCAGTTGTGTGACTCTGTGACCTCAGCTCTTTTCCAAGAGACTGAGGTATGAGTTCAAGTTTATTCTTATATTTCATACAATTGTTAACAATTCTTTTAGATAGTATTTCAGATAGCTAAATACTTCTAATATGAGCTCTTTTCCAAGAGACTGAGATAGTATTTCAGTATTTCAGTCTTTATATTTTAACAGAAACTACAAGCCTTCCTAGTGCAGTGTAGTCTGAACTTCCGTGACTGCCCTGACACTTTTGATACTGACAGCGCCAAGGTAACCTATGTACTGTTGTACCTGACCAGTACTACCCTGGACTGGTTTGAACCAGCCCTTTCTGCCCCCGACGAGCCAGACTGGCTCTATGACTATGATGGGTTCATCGCTGAACTCAAAACCAACTTCGGCCCCCACGACCCAGAAAGAGAGGCCAAAGCAGACCTTGAGAACCTCTGCATGCACAATAACCAGTACATCACGAAATACATAGTCGAATTCAATTGACTAGCCACCCGTGTCCACTGGGGCGATGCTGCACTCCATCACCAGTTCTATAACAGACTTCCTAGCAGAATCAAGGACAAGATCTCTAGAGTAGTAAAACCCCACTCCCTGCTCCAACTCCACCTCCTGTCCCAATCCATCGATGCCCATTATTGGCAATGATGATCGGGAAGTCGCCAGGGAGTCCTCCTCCACCCAGAACTTCGACTGCCCCTACGACAGAGGGAAGGCCCCCGCAAACACGTATTCAGCCCCTAATATGGGCAATAAGATGGCCAATCCAGGCCAACCTGCGACCCCATCCAGTGGCAGCAGGACTACTATGGACCTATCATGCAAGCTCGGTAAAGATGGAAAACTTACACCGCAAGAATGGCAATGCTGCTTCAAACAAAACCTCTGCCTCTTCTGTGGCAGATCGGGCCACACAGCCAAGGAATGCCCAAGATCTGCCACCACAGTCACCAAGGGGCATGCAGCCTCCATAATAGAAGAAATCGAGGAGGAAACCTAAGCATCAGATACTTTGGAATCCAAGGAATAGAAGCACAGGCCTCCGACTCCAGCACCAGTTATTTGCATTGAACACCAACAGTGCCTATGGAGTAAAACAAACAACATATCCACTCTCTCAGAAATTTGAACACCTGTGACCAATCATCGAAAAAATTCGACCAGTTTCCTCGGAAACACCTCTGACTCTCCGAAAATCCGTCAGATTCTAGTTGCCTGGATACCATACACTCACCCACTATGATCCATTGATTGACAGAGCATTGAGTACTACTTGTTTAGATCTTCGTCCCAACTGATTCTTGGTACCATCGAGCCCACAGTTTCACTCAGTGCTCAATCCGACCCTCCAAAAACTCTGCTCAGGAAAAACCCTGACCATCGTGGAACCCATACCATCCCTTAGACAAATGATACCATATGTAGATTCCTTCTTAGACTAGAACCTGTTGATAGCATATTAATACCTACTGCTGAACCATTGACACAGTTTAAACCAAGACTCGAAATTGCAGGACATCCTCCAAATCCTGATGGCACCACCACCATCCAAGTGATGATCTGGTGACCAACCACCATGACCACCATGACTCTGACTGCAGAACCAGTTAGACGATGGGATGTCTACTCTAGAGAAGGGGAAAGCAACCGGAAGCTAACCCATATTAACTTAAGGATTTAGTCAGGAATCTCTGTCTGACCCCCAAACTCTTCCAAACACCATCTAGGACCACACATGACATTCACGACCCAAGATTATACAAAACAAACAAGTCAATTCACTACCAACCACAAGGACATCCCAGACCCTGATTGGAACCAACTGGATTAGGCTGAAAAAACAGATCCCCACTCTGATCGGCCCTGGAGGCTCCCCTTCAACCCCCCACCTGTTGGAGTTACAAGCGGTAGAAGCTACTTACAGTGTTAGTAAGCAGCTGGTACAGTAGCCTAGCTGAGTTTCAATAAGAAACCAACATGTCTTAGCCTAAGCTTCTATGCACAAAGGCCAGCTACTATGTGACTAGTGGCCTGGCTGCACTCTATAGTTGCAATACCACCTTCCTGACTCATCCAACCTAACCCAGGCAGATTCCCCACCCAAACATCCACCTCCTGCGCCCAAATCATATGCCAGGATTACCCAAAACCCCCCCAGTCTCCGAGGAAGGAACATTGCCCAAGGACAAAGTGCTGGGCTCACCCTCCATCCAACCGATGAACGATGACAATGTGTCATAAAGAGTTTTGGCCAGCCTGACCTCTCCCGAACGATGTTCTGTCAACAATGAAATGCGCTTCAGACAGCGGTCGAGCGCCACGAGGAGACCCTGGTAATAATCCAAGTCCTCCTGAAATGCATCAAGATGGGCCAAAAATGCAGAAATCCAGTTGAAAACATCCAGACCACCCGCCCCTGCTACTAGACCACTGGGAACAGCACCCTGTTCCGGATGAACATGAGAGGTGTTTTTGGATGATGGTGGGACCGGAACCTGCCCTTGTACTACGAAAGGATTAGAGAAGGAAGTGTTGAGTTTTGGTGGTGCTGAGCAAAGACCGTGGAAAAGAACAACTGTTTGGCTTGAGCAGAGGTAATGGCTCATTGCAAACAGATGAGGAATTACAAACATGTGTGACTAATGTGACATGGCAACCAATGTACAGATGCCGGTCAAACTATTCCAACAGGAAGGTCACCACAGGAACCCAACACACCAAAGGTATCACAAATTGCAAATGCATGGGCCCGCAATGCCACCACATCACCATCAATGGCTTGCAAGCATTGCAGATTGTTCTCGAGACCCTACTCGGACTCCACCAATGATGCCCCAAGGAGGAGGAAATGGGAAAAATCCCCAACACCTTCCATAGCATGGGAACCCGCATTCTCCATTGGGGAAAGGGCCCTCCTAGTTCTGCAAACTCCCTTCTTATAGGCAATTGAGCAATCAGCACTTATCAATTGACAATCATTCCAGAAAACAACCAGAAAGCTCCCACAGTCATGTCTGTCTTAATTACCACCTCAACAAAGCTTAGGACCTCGAGGGCTCGGTCCTAGTGGGGGGATACTGTTATGGCCCATGCCTCCAATAAACCCATATTAGTCCCCACAACCACCCACACCTTTTCCTGGACTTTCTGACCGTTAGAAGTCTGGAACAATCACTATCCATAAATCTGTTACATCAACCCGAAGTTCCGCAAATGAACCCCTGTGATTCCATGACCTAGGTTCTGCTCCTTGATAAACGATGTGCAGGATCATCGCTAGAGAATAGCATGGGTTAGGGTAACACACATGGGTCACCGGGTCAGGTTCCCTTGGGTTTAGGTGTGGGTCAAGCCGAGAGCACCTGTGACCCGGCCCAACCTGCCACCTCAACTATGTACATGCATACACATACGATATGACTGCGCCATATGCGCACATGTATGACACAAACATGCCATATGCACACATGCTGACACCAACATGCCGCACATGCACATGCCTGTTAAGTCCGCGTGTCAGGCGCTTAGCTAGTACTTCCAAAAGGACTTATTCGGGTTGGCGTGGAGTCCAAGATGGGGCCGAGGACCGAAGGCGGAGTCGGACGGACTACGGACGGGGGCGGAAGCGCCGGGAACTTAGGGTCGGTCGCGGATTGGTTCGATCCGGTCACTGAGGTGTTCGAGGTCAAAGGGACTTGGCTTCAACTTATGTGTTGCGCCCTCCTCGATCGTCTGTCCCTAATTTCGGAGAGGGTACAGGAGTTTACCGGAAATGAATCGGAAACTAGAGGGTAGACTAAGTCGATATTCGTACTAGCGAACAGTCCAGTCGACTGGCAGACTATATACATGTGACTATCCTTGTACTATCTTTGCCGGTCATAAAACAAGGAGAAGGAGAGTACAAGGGGTCAATAGGAAAGAAGAACAAGGAAGTAAGGTACGCGATGGTCCTGCGCGTCGGTTATCAAAGTATCGGAACCTTGACTTCGGAGTCTTCGGAGGTTCGGAAACGCGGAACCTCGGAATATATATCGGACATCCGGAAATCAGTTATTCAGTCTTTGAGCAATCGGAAAAGTCCCGGAAAAGGTGTGGGTGGTTGTGGGGGCTGGTATGGGTTTAGTGAGAGTACGGGCCATAACAATGCCAACACAAACACACCGTACATGCACACGCCAACACCAACGCACCATATGTGCACGTGCTGACACCAACATGCCATATGCGCACGCACTGACACCAACATGCTGACACCAACATGCCGACACCAATGTGTATGACATGCATGCATGTGGTGTGTTCATGTCATATGTTGCGTGCATGTATGGCACATTCATGTCATACGGCATGTTCATGTCATACGTTGCGCGTGTGTACGGTGGGTTCATGTCATATGGCACATGTGGGTGCAGCATGCACCCGACACCCATCGAGCCATGGGAAAAAAACCATGGGTTGATGGGTTCGGATTTCCCATGGGTCGGGTGTGGGTCACCCACATTTGACCTGTGGGTGACCTGTGCCATTCCCTAATCATCACATACCTCACTCCCTTGTTCTTCCTTTTCTATTAGCCCCTTGTACTCCCTTCTCCTGTCAAGCACCGTACATACTGACAGGCCTCGGGAGAGCCGAAGGGGTCGGATGGGTAAAGGCCAAGTCCTGCAGGCTAGAAGTAGTGGCATGGCTTCAACGTGCTCGTGTGTTGCGCCCTACTTCCCATGCATGCCACCGATTTGGGACAGAGGGATACCTGGGAGAGTGCC
>QLPI01021851.1:0-10813 GCA_003314275.1 Chroogomphus rutilus
ATGTTGTTCGGGGAAACGGGTTAAGGAGTGGATAGGGGGTGAAGGAACAATGAAGAGGGATAAACGAGAGGAGTGGTCCATATGATGTACCGGGTGTACCGAGCCGAGGCCATGAAGTAGTATGAGATGATGTGGGTAAGGGCCGGTTGGTCGGTATTCCCAAGTGAGTCGGTACTTGGTGTTGCGGGCTTGACAAATTGGAGCAGTAATTAAGATGGACATTACTGTGGGAGCTTCTTGATTGTTTCCTGGGATGCTTTGATGGATAAGCGGTGATGGTTCATTTGCCTATAAAAAGGGGGCATTCACAGAACTGGAGGGGCCTTTCCTCAATGGAGAACATGGATCCTCAACCCTCAGGAAGTTTCGGAATTCTCTCCTGTTTTTTCCTCTCTGGGGCATCGTTGGTGGAATCCGAAGGGAGTCTTGAAGACAAAGTGCGACACCTGCGGGACATTAATGCTGATGTGGTGGCATTGCGGGCTTGTGCCATCACGATTTGTGATTCCCTTGGTTTGTTTGGATTTGTTTGATTTCTCCCTCCTTCAACCTTTCCATAGTGCAGGGGTGGTTCCTAGATCTGTTATCTCCCAGAAACCACCCTTGTGGTCGTTCTGGATGGGGTGTTATTCCCAGTGGTCTAGTGGTGGGGGTGGATGGTCTGGAAGCTTTTGATCGGATTTCCACGTTTTTGGCCCATCTAGACACATTCCAGGCAAACTCGAGTTATTTCCAGGGTCTCCTCGTGGCACTTGACTGCTGTCTTTTGCGAATTGTCAAGTTGTTGGAATGGCATTTGGGGGAGGTCACACTTGCTCAGAATCTTGTCAACGTGTTATCATCCTTGATTAATCAGGCATGGGGTGGTCCCAATGATCAGTTCTCAGGTGGTGTTTGTTCTTTGGAGACTGGGGGGTTTTGGGTGAGTCTGTTGAGTGACTCAGTTGTGGGAGGTGGATGCTTGGTTTGAGGGGTCCGTTGGGTGGTTCGGGGAAGTGAGGTTAGGATGGTGAGCCTCCGGGGCTGTTTTGAGTTGGAACTGTTTGGTGCTCTGATCGGGTTGGTTCTGGTCAGAATCTAGGGCATTCCATGTTTTATAGTGGAATAGATTGTTTTGTATAATTGGGTCGTGAGTGTGATCGTAGATGGCGTCGGATGGTTTGGAGGAGAAGTGTTTGAACTCTAACCGATGTGGGTTATTTTCCGGGTGTTCCTCCTTCTCCTGGGGTAGACATCTCATTGTCTGCCCAACCCATGGTTGGGGTCGTGGTGGTCATGGTGTTCATGGTGGCATTTGTTTTTACTAGATAGTCGCTTAGATGGCGGTAGTGTCATTGGGATTTGGGGGATGTCCTGCAATTCGAGTCTCGGTTGAATCGTGTTAATAGTTCAGCTTGTATTAATATTTTAACAAGAAGGGTTCTAGTCTAAGAGAATCTACACATGGTACTGTTTTGTCTAAGGGATGGTACGGAATTCCACGATGGTCAGGGTTCTTCCTGAGCAGAGTTTTTTTGGAGGATCGGATTGAGCGCTGAGTGAAAACTGCTAGCTCCATGGTGCCAAGAATCAGTTAGGATAAATCTAAATGAGTAGTACTCAATGCCCTGTCGATCAATGGATTGTAATAGGTGAGCATATGGTCCTTGTAACTATAATTCTGATGGGGTTTGGAGGGTCAGATTTGGAGGGTCGGAGTTTGGAGGGTCAGAGTCAGAGGGTCAGAGTGTTTCCTCAGAAACAGGTCGAAATCTTTTCAACGATTGGTCATGGTGGTCATATTCCTGGTTAGATGCATTGTTTTATTTTACTTCCTTTGGCATAGTTGGTGTTCAATGTGAACAACTGGTAAACGGTTTGCAAGACTTAACCGATATTTCGGTGTTACCGAATCCTAACATCTGCTGCAGAAGAGGCAGAGGTTTTGTTCAAAGCGGCATTGCCGTTCTTGTGGTGTAAGTTTTCTGTCTTTTCCAATTTTAGATGAAAGATCCATGGTAGTCCTGCTGCCACTGGACAGGGTCGTGGGTTGGCCTGGATTGACCATCTTATTACCCATGTTAGGGGCCAAATACATGCTCATGGGGGTCCTCCCTCTGTCATAGGGGTGGTCGAAGTTACGGGTAAAGGGGGGCTCTCTGGCAATTTCCGATTGTCGCTCCCAGTAGCGGGCATTGATGGATTGGGACAGGAGACAGAGTTGGAGCAGGGAATGGGGCTTTCCTACTCTGGAGATTTTGTCCTTGATCCTGCTGGGGAGTCCATTGTAGAACTGGTGACAAAGTGCAGCATTGCCCCAGTGGACACGGGTGGCTAGTTGATTGAATTCGACTACATATTTCATAATGCGCTGATTATCGCGCATGTGGAGGTTCTCGAGGTCTGCTTCAGCCTCTCCCTCTGGATCGTGGGGGCCGAAGTTGGTTTTGAGTTCATTCACAAACTCCTCATAGTCATGGAGCCAGTCTGGCTCATCGGGGGCGGAGAGGGCTGGTTCAAACCAGTCCAGGGTGGTACCAGTCAGGTATGACAGTACATAGGTTACCTTGGTGCTGTTGGTGTCGAAAGCATCAGGGCAGTCACAGAAGTTCAGTCTACACTGCACTAAGAAGGCTTGTAGTTTCCTCGAATCGGATCCATCAAAGGTATCCAGATCCCATACCTTGGTGGCATAGGGGGCTGATCTTCTGGGGCTGGCTAAGTTGCTTGCCAGCATAACGAGGGCCTAAGTGAGATTGGGCATAACATTGGGTCCTAAGGTGGGAACCCCTCCTGGGTGTGCAGGAGGTGGCAGTGCTGTGGTGGGTGGTGCGACATGGGGTTGGGCAGCAGGGGGTGGTGCAGCAAGCAGAGGTACGACAGGTGGTGCAATGAGTAGTGGTGCTACAGGCGGTGGTGCCACAGGCAGAGGTGTGAAGGGTGGTGGTATCTAGGGGGGAGATGTGAATGGGGGTGGTGCTGATGAGTTTGATGGCGCTGCTGAGGATGGTCCCAAACTGGATTGCATCTCTGAGGGTGATGATTGTTGAGTTGCCGGGGGGTGGTTTATAAGGAATGGGTTGGTCAAATTTGAATGCAGGTTTTGATCTGCACCCGAGAATATGGAGTTGGATGAAGGCTCTGGGGGGTGTGCTGGGGTCTGCAGCATCTGGAAACTTGGTCCAGGGGTGGTCAGTTCTCAGGGGATAGATGCACAGTGGGCAGATGCCTGGGTGATTGTCTGCATGGCTTGTGAATGTATGATAGGTCTAATGCTTTATGATGATCAGGAGTGTGAGTACAAATATACTGTTAAATCTGTGTGTCGGTGCTTAGCTAGAGACTTCTGAAAGGGTTTTCGGAGGGTTCCAAATGGTTTCCAAAGGGGGTTTGTGCTCTAGAGGCGGAGAGACTAAAGGTCGCAGGTTTGGGATCGGAATCGGAATGGGGATGGAAAGATGGGAAGTGCCGGGGGTCCCAGGACTGTTCACGGTATAGGGTGGTACAAGTGGTTCAAGGTCACAGGGACTTGGCTTCAACTTATGTGTTGTGCCCTCCTCAATTGTCTGTCTCTAATTTTGGAAAGTCGGAAAGTTTACTGGAACTGAATCGGAAACTACGATGCAGAATTAAGTTGATATTCATACTGGCGAATAGTCCAGTCGACTGGTGACTTATAACATGTATCTAGTCTTGTACTATCTTTTGCCGAGTAAAGACAAGAGGGGAAGAGAGTACAAGGGGCAATATAAAACAAAGAACAAGGGAGTGAGGTACGCGATGATCCTGTGCGTCATCTATCAAAGGAGCGGAACCTTGACTTCTGAATCTTCAGAGGTTTGGAAACGTGGAACTGAGGATTGATGTATCGGAATCCGGAAAGTGTTTATTCAGGCTTTGAGCGGTTGGAAAGGTCCTGGAAACGGTGCAGGTAGTTGTGGGGTTTAATGTGGGTTTATTTGGTGGCATGGGCCATAACATACCCCCTCTATCCTTTGCTATTCCCTCATTACCCATCTCTTCCCTTACCCATTTCCCCTAGGGACAGTTATTATTGGTTTATTATTCGGCCACAGCCCTATTGTTTTATCTTCAGCCAATTCCATTGTTCTATTCTCATCCACTCTCTCATTATTCTATTCTCAGCCATATTTCATTATTCTATTCTCGCCTACATTTCCTATTCTATTCTTGATCACTGTGGACAATACCTCCATATGATTCTTCATACCTTATTGTTCTCCATTCTTTATGCCACCCTGTTCCACATCTTGCTTCTTAACCTATATAAGTAGCAGATGTATGTAGTTAGTTCCTCACTCTAAATATCAACTTGGTTTGCATCCCCTTGTCTGCCCCTCTCCTGTCTAAAGTCCTTTACTCAGGCCAATACTCTCAGTATCCTCCTAGGTCTCTCTTCTGTCCAAATCAGTGGCATGCATAGAACAGCAGGGTGCAATGCACGAGTATATTGTAGGATACCTTGTACTTTCTACTGTCTGGTCAAAAGACAAGGAGGAGGGAAAATACAAGGGGAAAATGTTAGATTGTCTAATCCCACATACTATTCATATCTCTGATTAATGTCTTCCAAGATAAGATATTATACATACAGAGCTCTATAGAGTAGTATTGGCAATCTGATATCCTAGCCAAGTGTGACCTCTGTATAAAGCAAATACTCATCAACAAATGACAAGACACCTAAGACCAAAATATTGCTCACCTTTCTGAATCTCAGATACTCAACAAAGTCACCCTAGTGATAGATGCAAATGGAATGGGATAGCAATCAGGAGAAACTCAAAGCTATAGGCATGCAGTGGCTTCTCAGTAGTAGCTTCTTTGTAGAGTTCTCTACTGAGGAGGCAGTAGAGTACTTCCATGATTAGTAGTATACTCAGGATTTTCTAGCCTATTTTTATAAAACCTCAGAGATCAGACCTAACTCTTTGTTAGATTATCTAATCCCACATACTATTCATATCTCTAATTAATGTCTTCTAAGCTAAGACATTATACAAACAGAGCTCTATGGAGTAGTATTGGCAATCTGATAACTGACTAAGGCTCTGAACTCAACTTGTATAGACACACATGTCTTCACTTAAGGAGTTAACCTGAAAGGTTACACATGTAAACTAGATGGTGTAGTGGTTAACATCATAGCTATATATGCTATAGCTCTGGGTTCAAACCCCAGTCTGGTCATTCTTTTGACCTCAACACTCTTATCCTATTATAGGTTGATTCAGTCCCAGTATGTGTGATGATATAGAGGCAGGTGAGGATGCCAATGGGTGTTAATAATGCAAGCGGTAAAGTTCTTGATGCATATATCTCAGTGAGGTTGAAACTTCACAGAGGTTTAGAATAGGGCTTGGCTTCAGCTTATATGCTGCACTGTCCAAATCTTCTCATATTCCTAACTTTGGATAGAGGTTCAGAGTGGAGCAAGGTTGTAGAAACCCTTTGGCAAAAGCTCAGATACTGAGCAAGGTTTACCTGGTCAAATTCTAAGTTGATTATCAGACTACCAAACTTCTAATTTACATGTGTATTATATACTGGTAAGTATTTCAAAAATCAGTAAACTTAGCAACTGAGAACAAAAGGAAATTTGAATGGAGAGAGGATCTCCAATTGAAAGAACAAGAGAATGAAATTACAAGGGGCTGAGAAAACTTAGTGACTTAGCTGCCATGGGATCTGAACAGGATCTTGAGCAGAATCTTAGTGTACTTCCATTTTGAGAATTGGCAAGTGGAGTTCAGTCAATTGGTGAGATAAGGGAGTGGAAATTAAAAGACATCTAGCAATAAAGGTCAGGTGAAGTTATGACCAGTGGTTGGTGCGATATCTGGTTGGAGGGCTGAGGATTGTTGGCAGAGGTTGTATAGACTGAGGAAGGAGGATAGGCAGGATTGGCTGAAACTAAGGATGTGTCTATGTGGTTTGAGTGGGGTTGTCCTGAAGAGGAGATGTGTCCATGTGGTTCAATCAGGGTTGTCCTGAAGAAGAGATATATCCATGTGGCTCTTACTAGAGATTAGAGCAGATATAATTTTTGGCAAGGTTATGACAATGGGCTTGAAAGGGGTGATATAGTGATAGTATGATAGATAAAACCACCTAAACAAAGTGCCAGTAGTTAGGTATGGCCCATAGGGCCATGCAGTGTCCTTACCCTATGGACACTTGTGGGACATGTGATACTAAAGGGTATAGGTCTTCTATGTGTACTATAACTGATACTAGCAGATACAGGTATATCAATTGTAACAGAATGGGATGTGCAACCTGGTATTAGGACTGTCCTACATTTAATTAGCATAACAATAGAATATAACAGAGAAATCCAGATACCAACATGCAATGCTTCTCCTCCAGCAGGGACCCATAGTTATAGGAGTCAGTTAGCATGTTACTAGAACCAGGCCTATTGCCCCCAGCCTCACCTACCAGATACTACTTTATAGCATCAATGCAGATGTATATATACCACCCAGTTAGAGGCCCCAACTGACAAGTATAACCAGAAAAATAGCACTGTGAATGCTGTATTGCAGCTTTCAAGGGCAATCCACTATCCAATGAATAGCCAATAGAGAAGGCTATCCAGACCATACCACCCACACCCACCAACTCTCCCTCAACAATCTAGGATTTGTCAGATACCAGAATGATAAGGATGATCTAACCCAATCTATCCAATCACCATGAGTGAAACAACAGAATCTCACATCACAATACTGAAAATTTGACAGCAGAACCTTAACAAATCCAACATGGTACAGCAAGATTTTGTCAACTCAATCAACCCTGTAGAATATGACATTATAATATTACAAAGACCCTATCTTAACTTTCTAGGCAACATGTGAATTAACCACAGGTGATATTCACCAATTCTCATAGCATACTGTGACAATCCTAAAAAGACCTCAGCTGTCACCTTCATCAACAAATGGCTCTACTCCAGCTTATTGCAATGAATAAATATCAATAGACAGGATATGGTGGCAGTAATAATATACACTAATGCAGGGCCAATCACCCTGTTTAATATATACAATAAAGGTGGCTATTTTAATGCACTATAGTATATCCAAGATGCTATCCAGGCAGATAGGTAAAACATGATGTCAAGCACTGGGATTGCTGATGATGCCTGGGCTGAGTACTATTTTAATAGTACTGGCTTCATGATGCTGGCAGGAATTGGCCAAGTCCTATAGACCGATCAGGGTGGCTTGGCTTCAATGTACTCATGCATTGCACCCTACTTTCCATGTGTGCCACTAATTTCAGACAGAAGGGATACCTAGGAGAGTGCCAAGAGTGTTGGCCCAAGTAAGTGACTTCAGACAGGAGAAGGAGGTGTATGCCAAGTTGATATTCAGATTGAGGAAATATCTACATCTATGTACTACTTATATAGGTTAAGAAGTGAGATGTGGAGTCAGGGTGGCATAAGACATGGAGAAAAGAATAAGGTATGGAGACCATGTGGAAGCATTGTCCACAGTGATCAAGAATAGAACAATAAAATGTAAATGACAATAGAACAATGAAATATGGCCAAGAATAAAATAATAAGAGTGTAGATGAAAATAGGACAATAGAAAATGGCTGAATATAACACAATAGGGCTGTAACCCAAAAAAATAAGGGAATAGGAAATGTCCCAAGGGGAAACAGATAAAGGGAAGGATGGGGGATGGAAGAATGCCAAGGATGGAGGGGATGGGATGAAGGGAGTGAACCAAATGATGGGCCAAATGTACCAAGCCAAGACCACATACTAGTAAAGAATGACTTGTCACTGGTGTGTGGGATTAAACAATAAGGGTTGTTCAGTCGATATTACCAAGTGAACTGAGGCTCAGCAATGTGTACTTGACACATGAAAGCAATTGGCATTATATTAGAAACCAATACACTAGCATGTCCGATTATTCAAATCAGTCCCATTTAGCCTAACTACACCTCATTCACCTTTTCAGCCATACACTCATCAGTCTTCAAATTCAATGCACCTTGTATATCTGTCTTAGTGTCACATGCAACATTCAATACACCCCCCTTATTATGTCTGTCCCCCATATGCTCACATATCCATCTTCATCTTTATTACTTCTAATATTTTCCTTTATATTCTGCTCCACTTTCCTTATTCACAATTCTGCTGTCATTTCTATCTCTGATATTCAATCTGTCACTACATTCCTTATAGGGTAACTCTATTGGGAATCAGGGTGACATATCACCCCTCAATGTTATGAAGGAGATCAAGATTGGGACACAGTATTCTGCTCTTGCTTTTATGATCTTCAGACTTTCTTATCTATCATAGGAATCTAGTAAACTCCTTGTAGATTTGCAAGTAGTATAAGAACTTGTACATTCAGTAGTCCACTCTTCAGTCAGAAAATCGCTAAGATTTTGACTAAGCTTCCTCTGTTTATCTTCAGTCTTCATTTCTGCTCTTGCTATTATAAAATTAGGGTCCAGTGTGGTCCAGTGGGTGCAACACACAAGTTAAAGCCAAACCCTATTCAGAACCTTGCCATTGCTTTGCCTTTGGGAGATATTACTTTGAATTACCACTACATCATTTCTCTATTTTGTAACACATTAGAAACATGCCATGGATAGGAGATTTCAACAGGCACCACCTGCTCTGGGATAAGAAATGGAATTCCCCACTTGTTTACTGTAGCCAACTTAGATATGGCACAAACACTGCTATATATACTGTTAGAATACAATATGCAGATGATATTACATAATGATATAATAATACTCTGCACATATAACCTTAAGAATCTCACAAGGCTAGACAATGTTTTCTTTACAGTAATCCTTCATAACCAAATCATACAATGTGTGACCTTCCTAGACCTCCAGCCATCCTACACAGACTATTTCCCTATCTCCAGTACCTCCAAAATATCCATACCCAAGGCTGAAGAGCTAACAAGGAAGAACTGATACCAGGTCAACTAACAACTGCAGCAATGTTTGAGCAAGCTGTATCCTCCCACTGATATAGACAATATGGAGGTGTTTGAGGAGAGGCTGGCACAACTCATCAGGGTGTCAAGTGTCGGGTACTGACGGACTTTGGTACTGCCAAGGGATGTTGGCGAAAGGTCGGGCGGACTATGGCCAAGTCCTGCAGGCCAAGAGAAGTGGCATTGGCTTCAACGTACTCGTGCGTTGCACCCTACTTGCCGTGCATGCCACTGTATTTGCAACAGACAGATACTCGGGAGGATGCTGAGGATGCCGGCCCGAGTCGAGGACTTAACAGAAGAGAAGAAGGTAGAAGGGCCTAAGCCTAGTCGATACCCAGAATGAGGAAATATGTACATGCATGTCCTACTATATAGGTTAAGAAGCGACATGTGAAATAAGGAATGTGGAACAATAAGGTATGCAGAGCATGTGGTTATTGTCCACAGCGAGTAAAATTAGAATAAGAAATGTAAGACGGGGATAAAACAATAAAGGACAGAATAATAGGACATGCCCTAGGATAGGACAATAGGAAATGCCCGATTATAAAACAAGGCTGTAGCCGAGGATAACACAAGGGCAGGAAGTCCCAAGGTGAGGCGGACCGAGGGGTGAGGAGTAGGCGTGGGATGGGAATGAGGAATGTGACCGATATGTGCATCTGGCCGAGAACAACTCATTGAATGGTTCGTACTTGGTTACTAATGGAGTATTTTAGTCAGTACCACCGAGTTGCCGGATCCTCGGTATGTGTACTTGACAGTATCCCCCCCTTAGCGGCTGAACCCATGAAGCCGATAGTCGGAGATTGAATATACGGTTCAGAACGCCTAAACATGATGTCACATGAAGGTTCGAATCTGGCGCCCTTTGCTTCTTTCCATCGTCTCCGAAATGCATAACAGCAGCGCATCAGAATCGCCAGAAATGGAATACGTGTCTGATGTACGTGAGTTGGAGGAGACGGGTTGGGCTGATGGCGCCTTGGTACTGACTACTGTGAGGGAGGTAGCTGCAGGAGAAATAGTGGGTCCTGGAGAATGGCGAGTGGATGCTGAAATTCAGGCAACCGTCGAACAGCGGGTGGACCGAGAGTCTGAAGCCAGACAGGCTGAAATGGTCAGGCAGGCGGATGCACGGGTGTCTAAAGATCGTGTGGAGAATAATGTCTTTGAGGATTTTGGAGCACCCATGGTCCAGAATGGGGGGGCTATGGAAATATCGGGGATCCCGGAGGTTACTCCACCCAGAGGGGATGGGGGCATGGAAACGATGGGTGGAGGAGCAATTAAGCAGCCTAGAGTGGCCGAGGTATGTGCCGAAGAATTTTTTCCGTTTTATTGTTTATTGATTTTTTCTTTTCAGCAAGCGGCCGATGAAGAGCGGTCCCCAATTCTACGCCCTCTATGCAAGGAGTGTAAGAGACGGGATCGCAAGTGCAGCGTCTCGGGGCCAGGTTCCACGTGCCAGGAATGTAAACGGTGCAACTTCGGGTGTAATCTGGCTGTACTGCAGGTTTCCCGGGCCAAGAGTCTTCCGGACGATGATGAGGGAGATAGTGGTCGGGAAGACGGAAGTCAGACCGAGAGAGTGGAGGAACCGGTAACGAAGAGGCCAAGGTGGGATGATACTGTACAGTCCAACGATCGTGAAGTGGCTCTGAGGCCCAGCGGGCAATTGGTGACTGTGGAAGTCCCTCTGCTCGAGGGATCAGGATCTCGGCCTCTCATCGAGGTCTGGGAGGATCTGTTACAGGAGCAGATACGGATGGGTCAAGTCCTTATCCACATGGTAGAAGGGCTTCAGATGGTTG